>ML420251.1:37686-65777 GCA_005239525.1 Nicotiana knightiana
ATATATATATATATATATATATATATCGTTGCGGCTTGCAGCGCAATCCATATATCTTCACAATCATGCCCTCGACCTCACTCAGTCATCAGCCTCACAAGCTACTCGGGCGTTTCAGTAAAATCAGGGGACTCAGCCCAAAACAACTTTCATATATTTAAAATGTAGTAATGCAACTGAATTAAACAATAAAAAGGAAATCATGACTGAGGATATGTTTTCAAATCAAAATAGTGTGAGGATAGTATAAAATACCCATGTGGGTCCAAACAGTATAGGCACAAGGCCCCAAACATGGCGTTCAGCCCAAATTATAAGAATTCTTTCTAAAACATATAGCAAATTATACAGCTTAATCAAAATATGCAACTCTATAGTTGCTACGGGATAGACCAAGTCACAATCCCTAACGGTGCACGCCCACAAGCCTGTCACCTAGCATGTGCATCACCTAAATGTAGTGAAATAGTACAAAATTTTGGGGTTTCCTACCCTTAGGTCTAGATTTACAATCGTTACTTACCTCAAACCGGACGAAATCTACACCGCAATGCCCTTGCCACTCAACTCGGCCACAAATCGCCCCGAATCTATCCAAAATAAATATTATATCATTAATATATGCTAAAGGAACAAAGTCCACATCAAAATTATCAAATTAGACCACAAGTCCCGAAGTTGGCGAAACCCGACCCCCACGCCCACGTCTCGGAATCCAACAAAATTACAAAACTAGAAACCTCATTCACTCACGAGTCCATATATACCAAATTTACCAAAATACAACCTCGTTTGACCCCTCAATTCTTCAACTAAAACTCTCCAATTCCAAGCCCTAATTTCCCAGATTTTCACCCTTAATTTCTACAATTTTTATGCTTAAACAACTTAAATTCACCATATATACGTGTATTAAGTTCAGAAATCTTACCTCAACGACTTCCTCCTTGATTCCCACTTCAAAACCCTCAAAAAGCTCCAAATTCCGAGTTGAAATTGTGAAGAATGACCAAAATTCATGAAGGGTTCAATTTATATCTTTCTGCCCAGCAAAACCGCATCTGGGGTCCAATTATCACTTCTGTGACGCCGCACTTGCGGAAAATCCATTGCAGGTGCGGATTTCACGATCTGCGGCTCCTCTCCTGGCCCTCCGTATTTGGGGCTTTCCCCATCGCATCTACGACATCGCACTTGCGGTCTCCACTCCGCAGGTGCGGACACATCAGAAACAACAAACACCAGCTGCCTTATCTCATTTCCAAACCTTCTGATAGCCATCTGAAATCATCCCGATCCCCTCGGGGCTTCAACCAATCATACCAACACCTCCATAACATCATATAAACTTAGTCGAGCCTTCAAATCACCCAATACAACATCAAAATACCAAATTAACCCCGCATTCAAGCCAAAGGATTTGTAAACATCCAAATTTTGCCAATGACGCCGAAACCAACCAAACCACGTCCGAGTGACCTAAACTATTTCACACACATCATAGATGACACTACGAACATACTCACCCTTCCGAAATTCCATTCTGACCCCTATATTTAATTTCTGTCGACCTAAAATCACCAAATTTCTAATTTCGCCAATTCAAGCCTTATTCTACCACGGACCTCCAATTTACATTCCAAACACACTCATAAATCCAAAATCACCTAAAGAATCTATTCGAGCCATAAAAACCCTAATTCGAGATCGTTTACTCATAAGTCAACTTCTAGTTGACTTTTTCAACTAAATATCCAAATTAAGAGACTAAGTGTCTCATTCCACTTCAAAATCACTCCGAACCCGAGCCAACCAACCTGATGCACCATATTAAAGTTGAACAACATATAAGGAAGCATAAATGGGGGAAAAGGGGCAAATATCTCTCGGAACGACTGGCTGGGTTGTTACATAAACACAATATCATCGAAAGAAACCTTAGCCACCCCTCACCACCCAAGAGTGTGGTCGGATATTTGAGATTTTGTCGCTTTTAATAGTTCGAGTCATTGGATAAAGAATTGGTATGAAGTAATTCACCTTCCTTGGTCGGCAGGGATTGATCTAGCTCGAAAGTGTGCAGTGGGATTGTCACGACCCAAAATCCATGAGGTTGTGATGGCCGCGGACACCATTGTCAGGCAAGTCAACCATTAAATAGTTAAGTTAAATTTCCTGTTTTAACATTTTGGAATCATTACCTTTCACTTTATTACATGATAACTGAATAAAATCCATTAAGTAAATGCGACAGTTTAATATTCCATTCTTATAAAATACATCCCAAACACATCCCAGAACCCAGTGACACAAGTACATTAGCAATTTATAAGAATTTCACAAAATACTACAAAGCTTGTCCGAAATACAAATTGGACAAGGAACTTAAAATGAAAATAAATACAATACGAGGGAGACTCTGTCAGCTGCGGACCGCCTCCGGATGATGCAGCTCGCCTAAGTCCAAAATAGCCACCTCTCTATGAAAGTACCTGTGCAATAAACATGCACAACAAGTGTAGCATGAGTACGAAAACAACGTGTACTCAGTAAGTATCCCGCCTAACCTCAGAGAGGTAGTGACGAGAGGTCTAATTAGACATTTGCTAGAAGTCAATTTAGTATAATCAAGTGAGACACTAAGCATGAGTGTCATAGGCAATTTATTAAAATCAGGAATAAATAATATCAAACTTCTTCCACATTTAACACTTTAAATCTTCGTCATTTCAGTTGAAAATGTTAAAGAAATAATCAGAGATAAGAAACATTAGACTTATTTCACATTTTACACACCAATTCTTCTTCTTTTTAACTGGCAATTAAGAATTTCCTTAGGCTGATAAACATGTATAAATCGCAGGAAATACGCAGCAATTATCATGCGCAAACAAAGTGCCGAGGTTTGAACGACATGGACCAACAATAATAAATTGTGCACTGCCGTGGGTCGAACGGCTCGAACCATAGATGCATCTATCTGCCCCGCTCGCGAATCGATCATGCGACGCGGTTATACATAAATACATGGTTATCATGCTCGCGAATCATACATGCGACTCAGGCACTCATAGATACACATATTCACACAATAAGTCCACATTTTTATTAAGAAAGCAGTTACCCAGAAAAGTGGTAAAATTCTTTTTAAAGGAACACGAAAAATAGCATTTAAATATTTGTTTTGAAAACTCATTTGCCAAGTTTAATAATATTCAATAATATAACCTTATCAGGTATACAATTACCCATGGAGGAAATCAATTCTCTTTCTAAATGATTAAGAAAGGTACATTCTAGCCTTCTTAGGAAATAAATTACCAATTCAATAGCATTATCAGTCTAATATTATTTGCAGGATCACATGATATTTTATTGACAAGGTCACAAGTACGACAAGTAAGGCATCCTAGACTACCCGAACATGGCATAATAGTAGCTACACACGGACTCCCCTCACCTCGTGCGTACGTAGCCCCCGGAGATAGTAGCACATATTTAATTAGTTCACTAAGGGAGACAATTCCCCTCACAAAGTTAGAAAGGAGACTTACCTCGCTCCGAAATTCCATAATCGACTTCCAAGCCCTTCCGTCGACTCCAATGGATGCACAACGCCCCAAAACTACCCAAATAACGACAAACCAATGAAAATATACTCTAATATTTGCAAAAATTCAGATTATATAAACTCATATCTCTGCTCAAGGAATTGACCAAAATGCCCTCGGGCCCACGTGCCCGGATTCCGAAATTTCTCGAAGATAAACTCGACCAATAGCTTTACTAACTCAAATATATCATTTTACTCAAATATTCATGCTCAATTCCTGCTAAAAATCAAAATTAAAATTTCTCGGTTTTTCCTCCAAAAATCCCAATTTTCCATAATTTTTCATGTTTTAATCCTTGCATATACCTTGTATTTAACTTGAGATGAGTTGGAATAACTTACCTTGACATAGATGATGAAATTCCCCTCTTGAAGCTCTCCTAAAATCTCCCCAGCCATGAGAAATATGAGAGAAATGGCCAAAATTCTCGGTTTTAAAACATTTTGCCCAAGCCTATTTTCGCACCTGCGATCCAAATCTCGCACCTGTGCTTCCATAGGTGCCCCCAAACGCCCGCACCTGCGGCCTCCTCAGCTCCAGCCAAAACTCGCACTTGCGCCTCATTCTCCGCATCTGCGCCTTCGCAGGTGCGAACATTATGTCCACCTGCGCTCCCAGCCAAGCCATCGAAATCTCGCACCTGCAGCGCCAAAGCCGTACCTACGGCCAAAGCCTCGCAGGTGCGGTCACACCAGATGACAGCAACCTCATCACTTCTTCAAACTCCAATCTTGGTCCGTTAACCACCCGGAATCCCCCCGAGGCCCCCGGGACCCCGTCCAATTACGCCAACTTGTTCCAAAACATTGTGCGGACTTGCTCGAGGCCTCAAATCACATCAAACAACATCGAAATCACGGATCTCACTAAAATTCAAACTTTAAGAACTTGAAATTTCAAGATTCCACATCTGATGCCGAAACCTATCAAATCACGTCCGATTGACCCCAAATTTTTCACACAAGTCATATTTGACATTGTGGACCTACTCCAACTTCTGGAATCGCATTCCGACCCTAATATCCAAATTTTCACTTCCGGTCGGATTTCTCAAAAACCTTCAAATTTCTATCTTTAGCCAAATGACTTCAAGATGACCTACGGACATCCAGAATCACCATACAGAGCTATTCCCATGCTCGGAATCCCAAACGGATATCAATATCACTGAAATGCGCTTCAAGCCTAACTTAGAAAATTTCTTCAAAAATGTTGACTTCCACAATACACACCGAAACGCTCCCGAGTTATCCAAAACCCGATCCGGATATACACCCAAGTCCGAAATCATCATACGAACCTACATCAACCTTCAAATCCTGATTCAGAGGTCGTTTACTCAAAATTCCAATCTTAGTCAATTTCTCCAACTTAAGGCTTCTAAAATGAGAATTTTCTTTCCAATTTGACTTCGAACTTCCATAAATTCAACTCCGACCATGCCTACGAGTCATAATACTTGAAATGGAGTTGCTGATGAATTCAAACCGCTGAACGATGCGCTAGAGCTCAAAACGACCAATCGGGTCGTTAAATTCTCCCCCACTTAAACAGACGTTCGTCCTCGAACGTGCTAAGAACTGCACTGGAGTTATCTGAAATCACTGTTTAACACCTCGAGCACCTGCCCGTGCTACCACAACTCAGTTGAGTATATTAGCTTGATCAAATCTGAAAATTTCTTCTTTTAGCCATATAATAAGCTCAAAATCCAGTTCCAACGCCTGAAATTTCTCTGCCAGGGCTAGTTCCAATATAGAAACACTGAACATGACTGCATGCCTCTGCTGAATTAGCACCATGCACCGCATAATTCATCATCTGACCACAATGACACTCCCTGAACCTTAATAGCCGAAATTCCACGAATCTGTTGCTCCCAATGCACCTTATGATATATATATATATATATACATCCTGCTATAATGCTGGCGATACCACCAAAACGGAGGAGATATGAAGAAATCCATAACCAACTGCCGAGTTAACAAATCATTGAGTATCTCCTCTTGACTTAGATCATCATCTCATTACGAACCAAATAATGGTAATTGTCCTTTAATATATTCCGCATAATCTTATCGCGCTGATCCCTGATCCAATAATCTCGTCTCACCCAGTATGAACTGTTTAGACACAAATCATTCAAGACATGACCAATAATCCCACACGATGCCACAATGCGCCAATAGGCCACAACTGGAACGTGATACATAAAGAAATGACTCAGGACGGGACTACTCAACTCACACAACTAATATGAACTTCCCTCAGAATAAAGGGAGTAATACAGGAAAACAAATATAGGGAACTGTACTCAACATCACACTGATGAACGTTCAACCTGATTCAAATAGCATACCTGTGGCGGCGTGCCACCCGATCCTATCATGAAACTCACATAAGGAGATACACACGGAGCTGAATTACCCACTATTACAAATTACTGAATACCAGTTACAAGCACGCTATGTTCATAATACCATCCTGGGGATACTGATAGAGCCATATGCTACAAAAATTAAGCGCAACTGAGGTGCGATATATATATACTCTGAAATCTCAAGAGCCATCTTGCTCAAATAACATCATTACTACCTTGAATCTTAACACATAGGAAATTACCAAGCCGTTTCACAACTCACACGGCACATTCATAATATCACATGAATTTGACGAAGACAGAACAACAACTGATATTCCAACACCCCTCCTTGAGGAGCGCTATACTGAAAGGAACATATCGGACTCGCATGAAGCCCATAATCTTGTTTAAATCAATTCGTACACTTCAAGACGATTCTGCTCGCAATGAACTAGGCTGATAGCCTTACCTGGGTCGAAAATAGCCTACTTCCTCTCATAACACGCAAGAACAACCATCATAGCCGGGACAACACCCCATAATCCACAACCAGCTTGACCGAACGCCTTCCTGGCATTAATTTTCAAACAAAGCAATATTGGACTTCCTTATACTTGGTCAAAATCTTCAATGAATCAGGTGACTACCTATCACACTTATACCATCTTCCCGTGGTCACGCTCCCACGACCTTCCACACAAGGTAAAAAGTCTGCACATCCATACCACCGACCACACTAATGCCGCAAAACACATCAAGAACCCATGACCAGGGTACAAAGCCTCTTTCATCGAATATCGATCTCAAGTGACACTGAAGATAACACTAGCTTACTCTGAACTTCCAAATCACTTTTTCTTGCTCATCCGAGCTCATGACATCCTTGTTAACACCGAACCGCAATCTCGATTCCTTACTTCTAGTTACATACTCCTTACCGCACTTAACATGCCAATATGAGATAGCGCAAGAATTCCATCATAACTTCTGAACCACTAATAAGGTGAACACTTCATCATATAGAAACCTTTTAATTACCTCAATTCAAGAGAACCACCACAATACACGAGTGAATTCCCACAATCACAATATATGCAAATCCTTAAGTAATGGTCTGAACCACCATAAACCTTCCGGGATCCGCCCACACCTGACATGCCATAGCACTCGAATGCTCCCAAATCAAAATCTGTTACAACGCCCGTCAAACCTCGCACACATTGTGCAAACCGCATGCATAACTCAATCACACTGACGAAACTGATCATTGCCGCACATGTGACATTTCAACCATGGCTAATCAATCTATCTTCTTTTAATCATCCTTAACTGCCTCAGAAATAATAGTAACCCCATTCAACTCATAGCAAACTCAATCCTCACTCATCCCGAGTGGCCTTGATTCATGAGAACATGCTGCCTCAATCCCACAAACCGTTTCATACCCTCCTTGTGTGCATTCATATCTCCGACTGATATACCCATCCTGATAATCTTTCTACAAATCCGAAGTTTATTCCTCTCACTCCCCCAATACTATCCTGCACGTTGAAAATAACATAGAGCACTCCAACCATTTTCCCCTTCTCTGAAATTACGCTGCATAAGCTCGTTTCGTAATCATAGTGCTGCATGAAACACTTAAATGCCGCATTATTAACCTTTGAATTCACTAGGACCGCTATTGAGAGTCACTCACTCTGACTGGCCCCGAATACAATCAACTCCGAGGCTCTTCTAGAACATGAACATCCTTTCCAATGAAGCACGGGGCTGAATCACTACCCTACAGCTCGCCCATGCCTTAAGCATGAATTCTGAATCTTCCAAAGCCTAACCCTGGTTCAATAGGGTCAACTTTTGCACATATTCGTCAAATACCACGCTCAATCACCATTTAACTCCTTTCGCTTAGCTGCAATAACTTGCAGTTACGCTGACAATCCGCAACCCCATGATAACACAATCCTACAACCCAACTGCAGGTGGTGGACTCCCCCACTTAGCCCGAAGCTACTCCTTGCACCACTCTAGAACCTACTCTTATTCACAAACTTTACCAGTCCGTCCGCTCCTCATGTACATCTACTAAGTGCGCTACAACACCTTCAAATTCACCACCACATTACGTCCTTCTTCATTCATAACAGCTCCTCCCTGTTGTATCCAACCTTCCGCCGAAATAACCCATGTTTCAACTTAAGCTCGTGGACCCAATCACTATCCACTAAAACTCTCAAACTTTCCCTCAAGATAGGCAGCTGTCTTACCACTGAACTCCTGGGCTACACTGCCACTCTTCCAGTTGTTAAACTCATTTCCTTAAACAACTACATGACTTCCGTTCCTTACACCTGGCCTTTTAGAAAGGGAACCACCACCTAGCACTTTTCACATATCTTCCTTCGTCGTATGCTCCCCAATTACTGCCTCAATTCAATATCGTTCTCTGGGGTTCTTAATCCAGTAGATCACAACGACTTCAAACTCTCCGAGGATCATCTTTCTCGAGTTGTCTTCATTAGAAATAACTATTCAGTCCTGAACCACCACGCACCACGATCTCTGAGAACCTCTTCTTTAATACTACTTCACAACACTCTGACCTAATGCATCCGAAGAAACCATAGCACCGACAGACTTAACATATTCCATTCGATCAGTGATGACGACACCACATCACAGGTGAATATCCCACATTACTTGAAAACACCAAGTCTTACTACTTTATTAATCCAAAACCTGACCATTTATAGTCCAAATGCCTTTCCTCTGACGTAACTAAAATGCTGAAATCACACTCTGAGAAGACCTCCCTTCAAGCCATTCATTCCCTTACAAATAGGCAAGCATCCTACCATCACACGCACATCGAGTGATAACCAATCGTAAGCATCATCACTACCTGAGCATAGCCTTAAGGCTCTCACAAAGACAAGTACTTGAGCTGAAACAACACATTATCCTTCTGCAGGGCAACAACAACAACCCCAACAAATTACACATGGAAAATATCTCGCATCATATCTGTAGCACCATTTCAATTCCTCAAGTTCCTGATTCATAGCAAGCGCTTTGCGACGCGTAAAATTGAGTAAGAAGGAACGTAGGCACAAGCCTCAAGGGAATCGAATCGCACAATGAGGAATCAAGAAGGGAAGTAATCCTAACAGCCCTATAGCCTCTCGAAGATAAGTACATACGTCACCGTACTGATCTACAAGACTCTACTAGACTTGCTCATGACTCGTGAAACCTAAGGGAACCTAGTGCTCTGATACCAAGTTGTCGCAACCCAAAATCTATAAGGTCGTGATGGCGCCGGATACCATTGTCAGGCAAGCCAACCATTAAATAGTTAAGTTAAATTTTCCGTTATAGCATTTTGAAATCATTACTTTTCACTTTATTACATGATAACTGAATAAAATCCGCTAAGTAAATACGACAGTTGAATATTCCATTCTTATAAAATACATCCCAAACACATCCCAGAACCCGGTGACACAAGTACATGAGCAATTTCTAAGAATTTCACAAAATAATACAAAGCTTGTCCGAAATACAAATTGGAAGAGGAATTTAAAATGAAAATAAATACAATATGAGGGAGACTCTGTCAGCTGCGGATTGCCCCCGGATGATGCAGCTCGTCTAAGTCTCCAAACTAGCCACCTCGCTATGAAAGTACCTGTAAAATAAAAATGCACAGCAAGTGTAGCATAAGTACGAAAACAACGTGTACTCAGTAAGTATCCCGCCTAACCTCAGAGAGGTAGTGACGAGATGTCGAATTAGACACTTGATAGAAGTTAATTTAGTATAATCAAGTGAGACACTAAGCATGAGTGTCATAGGCAATTTATTAAAATCAGGAATAAATAATATCAACTTCTTCCACATTTAATCCTTTAAATCTTCCGTCACTCGTGCGTACGTAGACCCCATAAATAGTAGCACATATTTAATTAGTTAACCTAGGGGGACAATTCCCCCTCACAAAGTTATAAAGGAGACTTACCTCGCTCCCAAATTCCATAATCAGCTTCCAAACCCTTCCGTCGACTACAATGGATGCACAACGCCCCAAGACTACCCAAATAAAGACAACCCAATGAAAATATACTCTAATATTTGCAACAATTCAAATTATATAAACTCCTATCTCCGCTCAAGGAATTGACCAAAATGCCCTTGGGCCCACGTGAAGATAAACTCTACCCATAGCTTTAGTAACTCAAATATATCATTTTACTCAAATATTCATGTTCAATTCGTGGTAAAAATCCAAATTAAAATTTCTAGGTTTTTCCTCAGAAAATCCAATTTTCCACATTTTTTCATGTTTTAATCCATGCATATAACCATGTATTTAACTTGGGATGCGTTGGAATAACTTACCTTGACATAGATGATGAAATTCCCCTCTTGAAGCTCTCCTAAAATCGCCCGACCATGAGAAATATGAGAGAAATGGCCAAAAATCTCGGTTTTAAAACATTCTGCCCAGGCCTATTTTAGCACCTGCGCTCAAAAATCTCGCATCTGCGCTTCCGCTGGTGCGCCGAAACGCCCGACCTGCGGCCTCCTCAGCTCCAGCCAAAACTCGCATCTGCGCCCCATTGTCCGCATTTGCGCCTTCGCAGGTGTGGAAATTACGTCGCACCTGCGCTACTAGCCAAGCCATAAAAATCCCGCACATGCAGCGCCAAAGCCACACCTGCGGCCAAAGCCTCGCATATGCGGTCACATGCAGATGACAGCAACCTCAGTAGTTCTTCAAACTCCAATCTTGGTCCGTTAACCACCCGGAATCTAGCCGGAGCCCCCGGGACCCCGTCTAATTACACCAACCTGTTCCAAAACATAATGCGGACTTGCTCGAGGCCTCAAATCACATCAAGAAACATCGAAACATTGGATCGTACTAAAATCAAACTTTAAGAACTTGAAATTTAAAACTTCCACATCCGATGCCGAAACCTATCAAATCCTGCCCGATTGACCCCAAATGTTGCACACAAGTCATATTTGACATTACGGACCTGCTCCAACTTCAGGAATCGCATTCCGACCCCGATATCAAAATTTCCACTTCCGGTCGGATTTTTAAAAAACCTTAAAATTTCTATCTTTAGCCAAATGACTTCAAAATGACCTACGGACATCTGAATTCACTTCCGATCGCGCTCCCAACTCTAGAATCACTATACGGAGCTATTCCCAGGCTCGGAATACCAAATGGACATCAATATCACTGAAATGCACTTCAAGCCAAACTTAGGAAATTTCTTCAAAAATGCTGACTTCCACAATACACACTGAAACGCTCCCGAGTTATCCAAAACCCGATCCAGGTATACACTCAAGTTCGAAATCATCATACGAACCTGCAGGAACCTTCAAATCTAAAATTCCACGAATCTGTTGCTCCCAATGCACCTTATGATATATATATATACATCCTGCTATAATGCTGGCGATTCCACCAAAACGGAGGAGATATGTAGAAATCCATAACCAACTGCCGAGTTAACAAATCATTGAGTATCTCCTCTTGACTTAGATCATCATCTCATTACGAACCAAATAATGGTAATTATCATTTAATATATTCCTCATAATCTTATCGCGCTGATCCCTGATCGAATAATCTCGTCTCACCCAGTATGAACTGTTCAGACACAAATCATCCCAGGCATGACCAACAACCCCACACGATGCCACAATGCGCCAATACGCCACAACTCGAACATGATACATAAAGAAATGACTCAAGAAGGGACTACTCAACTCACGCAACTAATATGAACTTTCCTCAGAATACAGGGAGTAAAACAAAGGAAAACAGATATAGGGAACTATACTTAACATCACACTGATGCGGCGTGAAACCTAATTCAAATAGCATACCCGTGGCGGTGTGCCACCCGATCCTATCATGAAACTCACATAAGGAGATACACACGGAGCTGAATTGCTCACTATTACAAATTACTGAATACCAGTCACAAGCACGCTAAGTGCATAATACCATCCTGGGAAGACTGATAGAGCCATATGCTACAAAAATTAAGCACAACTAAGGTGCGATATATATATACTCTGGAATTTCAAGAGCCCTCTTGCTCACATAACATCATTACTATGATGAATCTTAACGCATAGGAAATTATCAAGCCGTTTCACAACTCACACGGCATAGTATAATATCACATGAATTTGACGATGAGGGAACAACACCTGATATTCCAACACCCCTCTTTGAGGAGTGCTATACTGAAAGGAACACATCTTACTCTCATGAAGCTCATAATTTTGTTTCAATACATTCATACACTTCAAGCCGATTCCGCTAGCAATGAACTAGGCTGATAGCCTTACCTGGGTCCAAAATAACCTACTTCCTCTCATAACACGCAAGAACAACCATCATAACCGCGACCACACCCCACAATCTACAACCAGCTAGATCGAACGCCTTCTTGGCATAAATTTTCAAACAAGCAATACTGCACTTCCTTATACTTGGTCTAAATCTTCAATCAATCAAGTGACTACCTGTCATACTTATACCATCTTCCCGTGGTCACAATCCCACGACCTTCCACACAAGGTAACAAGTCTGGAACATCCATACCACCGACCACACTAATGTTGCAAAACACATCAAGAACCCATGACCAGGGTACAAAGCCTCTTTCACCGAATATCGATCTCAGGTGACACTGAAGATAAAACTTACTTACTCTGAACTTCCAAATCACTTTTTCTTGCTCATTCGAGTTCATGAAATCCTTGGTAACACCGAACCGCAATCTCGATTCCTTACTTCCAATTACATACTGCTTACCGCACCTAACATGCCAATATGAGCTAGCGCAAGAATTCCATCATAACTTCTGAACCACTAATAGGGTGAAGATTTCATCATATAGAAACCTTTTAATTACCTCAATTCAAGAGAACCAGCACAACACACGAGTGAATTCCCACAATCACAATACATGCAAATCCTTAAGTAGTGGTCTGAACCACCATAAACCTTCTGGGATCCGCCTACACCTAACAAGCCATAGCACTCGAATGCTCCCAAATGAAATCTATTACGGCGGCCGTCAAACCTCGCACACACTGTGCAAACCACACACATAACTCAATCACACTGATGAAACTGATCACTGCCGCACATGTGTCATTTCAACCATGTCTAATCAATCTATCTTCATTTAATCATCCTTAACTGCCTCAGAAACAATAGTAACCCCATTCAACTCATAACACACTCAATCCTCACTCATCCCGAGTGGCCTTGGTTTACGAGACCATGCTGCCTCAATCCCATACACCATCTCATATCCTCCTTGTGCGCATTCATATCTCCGACCGATATACCTATCATGATAATCTTTCTACCAATCCGTAGTTTATTCCTCTCACTCCCCCAATACTATCCTACACGTTGAAAATAACATAGAGCACTACAACCATTTTCCCTTTCTCTAAAATCATGCTGCATAACCCTGGTCAAATAGGGCCAACTTTTGCAAACATTCGTCAAATCCCACGCTCAATGACCATTTAACTCATTTCTCTTAGCTGCAATAACTTTCGATTACGCCGACAATCCGCAACTCCATGATAACAAAATCCTACAACCCAACTGCAGGTGGTGGGACTCCCCCACTTAGCCCGAAGTTACTCTTTGCACCACTCTAGACCCTACTCTCATTCACCAACTTTAACAACCCATTCGCTCCTCATGGACATCTACTAAATGAGCTACAACACCTTCAAATTCACCGCCACATTGCGTCCTTCTTCATTCCTAACAACTTCTCCATGTTGTATCCAACCTTACGCCGAAATAACCCACGTTTCAACTTAAGCTCGTGGACCCAATCGTAAGCATCATCACTACCTGAGCATAGCCTTAAGGCTCACAGAAACATAACTATTTAGCTGAAACAATACATTATCCTTCTGCAGGGCCACAACAACTGCCCCAACAAATTACACATGAAAAACATCTCGCATCATATCCATAGCACCATATCAATTCCTCAAATTCCTGATTCATAGCAAGCGCTTCGCGACACGTAAGATTGAGTAAGGAACGTAGGCATAAGCCTCAAGGAAATCGAATCGCACGATGAGGAATCAAGAAGGGAAGTACTCCTCACAGCCCTGTAGCCTCTCGAAGATAAGTACAGACGTCATCGTACCGATCCACAAGAATCTACTAGAGTTGCTCATGACTCGTGAAACCTAAGGGAACCTAGTGCTCTGATACCAAGTTGTCACGACCCAAAATCCATAAGGTCATGATGGCGCCAGACACCATTGTCAGGCAAACCAACCATTAAATAGTTAAGTTAAATTTCCTATTTTAGCATTTTGAAATTATTACCTTTCACTTTATTACATGATAACTGAATAAAAACCGCTAAGTAAATGCGACAGTTTAATAATCCATTCTTATAAAATACATCCCAAACACATCCCAGAACCCAGTGACACGAGTACATGAGAAACTTCTAAGAATTTCACAAAATACTACAAAGCTTGTCCGAAATACAAATTGGACAAGGAATTTAAAAATGAAAATAAATACAATATGAGGGAGACTCTATCAGCTGCGGATCGCGTCTAGATGATGCAGCTCGCCTAAGTCTCCAAACTAACCACCTCGCTATGAAAGTACCTGTGCAATAAAAATGCACAGCAAGTGTAGCATGAGTATGAAAACAACGTGTACTCAGTAAGTATCTCGCCTAACCTCGGAGAGGTAGTGACGAGAGGTCGAATTAGACACTTGCTAGAAGTCAATTTAGTATAATCAAGTGAGACACTAAGAATGAGTGTCATAGACAATTTATTAAAATCACGAATAAATAATATCAACTTCTTCCACATTTAACACTTTAAATCTTCGTCATTTAATCAGGGATAAGAAACATCAGACTTATTTAATATTTTACACATCAATTCTTCTTCTTTTTAACTGGAAATTAAGAATTTCCTTAGGCCGATAAACATGTATAAATCACAGGAAATACGCAGCAATTATCATGCGCAAACAAAGTGCCGCGGGTCGAACGATGCGGACCAAGAATAATAAATTGTGCACTGCCGAGGGTCGAACGACTCGAACCATAGATGCATCTATCTGCCCTGCTCGCGAATCTATCATGCGACGCGGTTATACATAAATACGGGTTATCCTACTCGCGAATCATACATGCGACTCAGGCACCCATAGATACACATATTCACACAATAAGTCCACATTTTTATCAAGAAAGCAGTTACCCAGGAAAGTGGTAAAATTCTTCTTAAAGGAACACGAAAAATAACATTTAAATCTTTGTTTTGAAAACTCATTTTCCAAGTTTAATAATATTCAATAATATAACCTTATCAGGTATATAGTTACCCCTGTAGGAAATCAATTCTCTTTCTAAATGATTAAGAAATGTACATTCTAGCCTTCTTAGGAAATAAATTACCAATTCAATAGCATTATCAGCCTAATGTTATTTGCAGGATCACAAGTACGAAAAGTAAAGCATGCTACTGGGTCCTAGACTACCCGGACATGGCATAATAGTAGCTACATACGGACTCCCGTCACCTCGTGCGTACGTAGCCCCTGCAAATAGTAGCACATATTTAATTAGTTCACCTAGGGGAACTATTCCCCCTCACAAAGTTAGAAAAGAGACTTACCTCGCTCCGAAATTCCATAACCAGCTTCCAAGCGCTTCCGTCGACTCCAATGGATGCACAATGCCCCAAAACTACCCAAATAATGACAAAGCAATGAAAATATACTCTAAAATTTTCAACAATTAAGATTATATAAACTCCTATCTCCGGTAAAGGAATTGACTAAAATGCCCTCGGGCCCACGTGCCCGGATTCTAAAATTTCTCGAAGATAAATTCTACCCATAGCTTTACTAACTCAAATATATCATTTTACTCAAATATTCATGCTCAATTTGTGGTAAATATCCAAATTAAAATTTCTAGGTTTTTCCTCCAAAAATCCCAATTTTCCACAATTTTTCATGTTTTAATCCATGCATATACCTTGTATTTAACTTGAGATGAGTTGGAATAACTTACCTTGACATAGATGATGAAATTCCGCACTTGAAGCTCTCCTAAAATCGCCCCAACCATGAGAAATATGAGAGAAATGTCAAATAATCTCGGTTTTAAAACATTCTGCCCAGGCCTATTCTCGCACCTGCGATCGAAATATCGCACATGTGCTTCCGCAGGTGCGCCCAAACGCCCGCACCTGCGGCCTCCTCAGCTCCAGCCAAAACTTGTACTTGCGCCTCTTTGTCCGCATTTGCGCCAAAGCCTCGCAGGTGTTGTCACACCAGATGACAACAACCTCAACACTTCTTCAAACTCCAATCTTGGTTCGTTAACCACCCGGAATCCACTCGGTGCCCCTGGGACCCCGTCCAATTACACCAACATGTTCCAAAACATAATGTGGACTTGCTCGAGGCCTCAAATCACATCAAAAACATATAAACCACGGATCGCACTAAAATTCGAACTTTAAAAACTTGAAAATTCAAACTTCAACATCAGATGCCGAAACCTATCAAATCACGTCCGATTGAGCCCCAAATTTTGCACACAAGTCATATTTGACATTACGGACCTGCTCCAACTTCCAGAATCGCATTCCGATCCCGATATCCAAATTTCCACTTCCGGTCAAATTTCTCAAAAACCTTCAAATTTTTATCTTTAGCCAAATGACTTCAAAATGACCTATGGACATCCGAATTCACTTCCGATCGCGCTCCCAAATCCAGAATCAGCATACAGAGCTATTCCCAGGCTCGAAATCCCAAACGGACATCAATATCATTGAAATGCGCTTCAACCAAACTTAGGAAATTTCTTAAAAAATCTTGACTTCAACAATACACACTGAAACGCTCTCGGGTTATCCAAAACCCGATTCGGATATACGCCCAAGTCCGAAATCATCATACGAACCTGCAGGAACTTTCAAATCCTTATTCAGGGTTCGTCTACTCAAAATTCCAATCTTAGTTAATTTCTCCAACTTAAGGCTTCTGAAATGAGAATTTTCTTTCCAATTTGACTCCGAACTCCCCGAATTCAACTCCAACAATGCCTAAGAGTCATAATACCTGAAATGGAGCTGATCATGACTTCAAACCACTAAACGACGCGCTTGAGCTTAAAACGACCGGTCAGGTCGTTACAAGGATAATTGAGATTCTGTCGCTTTTAATAGTTCGAGCCATTGGATAGAGAATTCTTAGTATGAAGTACTTTACCTTCCTTATGTGGGCACGCATTGATCTAGCTTGAAAGTGTGTCGTGGGAAATTGATATTATGTCGCTTTGGAGAAAAAATGCACTAAGGTACTCCCGAAAACTAATGCAAGGTGCTTAAATAGCAGGTTTTGAGTCAAATTGAGGAGAATGGCTAAAAATAAATTAAACATGAGCCAATCTTGCACAACCCAGGGAATCAGAAAAAGCGCTGACAACACTATTATTACGCTACAGCGGAAGACATTCCACTGTAGCAAAATTCTAAGGGCGGTCAAAGATTAAGGTTCAGAGAGATGTGTTTTGGCCCTTGAAGAACCGCTAACAGCGCTATAATTGTGCGGCCGCGAAACCTAAAGCACAGCCATGGTGGGAAATCCGCTGAGAGTGAAAGGTCATGTTCAGAGACCTGTTAAAAGTAATCCTTCACAAGAGCGCGATCAGCGCTAATATTCCGTTGATGGGCTATGAAGATCCGTTGTGGCACTCAATACTTCACTAGGAGGGGAAACAAGTTCCAGAGAACTTCCAGTTGACAAAGCACGGTCCGCGCATATAATTGCGCGGCCCCAAATGCTATTCCGATGAGGCGTTCAGTTTTCTGCTAACAGCAAAATCTCCGTAGGGGCATTTTTGTACAGTATTTTCAGCTGTGTATAAATACTTCTTATCTCATTTTAGGGTATCAGATATTTTAGGGAGCTCGTTGATAGCATCTTTTTACCTTTTTGAGTAACTTTAGCATAGATTCTATCTTTAATCTTAGATTTTATCTTTGTAATCAACATCTATGGCTTTAATTTCATCTTCTATTTTGATTTCTTCCATGAATATGAGTAGCTAGACCCATAAGCTAGGGTTGTGACCCAACCCTAGTGTGGGCATCTAATGGGTCTTCAATTTTAGGGTCTAATTGTGATTGGGTCTGTGATATTTAGTCTATTTCATGCTTAATCTATTCAATTAGTGGTTGCAAACACTGATTCATGCCTTTTTTACTAGGGTTGTTCCTGAGAAAGATGACCCAAAGTCTAGGTAAAATAGGCTAACAAGAAATTGAGCATTCGAAACACGCCCGAGGCCCTCGGGACCTCAACCAAAACTACTAACCATCCCTAATGCCTCATTCAAACTTAGTCGAGATGTTCCAACTTCCGGAATCGCATTCCGACCTTGATATCAAAATTTCCAGTTCCGGTCGGATTTCTCAAAAATCTTCAAATTTCTATCTTTAGCCAAATGACTTCAAAATGACCTACGGGCATCCGAATTCACTTCCAATCACGCTCCCAACTCCAGAATTACCATACGAAGCTATTCCTAGGCTCGGAATCCCGAACGGACATCAATAACTCTGAAATGACTTACAACCCAAATTTATGAAATTCTTCTAAAATGTTATCTTCCATAATATACGCTGAAACATTCCCAGGTTATCCAAAACCTGATCCGGACATACGCCCCAAGTCCGAAATCATCGTATGAACCTGCAGGAACCTTCAAATCCTGATTCTGAGGTCGTTTGCTCAAAATTCCAATCATAGTCAATTTCTCCAACTTAGGGCTTCTGAGATGAGAATTTTCTTTCCAAATCAACTCTAAAACTTCCCGAAATTAAATTCCGACCACACCTACAAGTCATAATACCTGAAATGGAGTTAATCATGACTTCAAATCGCTGAACGATGCGCTAGAGCACAAAAAAACCGGTCGGGTCGTTACATTCATCTCTCGTCGATTGTTATCTTAGAAATCAGTATATAGGGCTAATTCAGGAATTAAATAATTCTAAACCTTAGTTTATGCTTCACACTGTTTTCTTGAATACCTACTCTCCTGAAGTGTAATTAGGCATGCATGCCTCAGACTGTTTCAAATTAATTAGTCATGTAATGTCTAATTCTGATAATTGATCAGGCCTAATTAATCATGAACACAAGGATTATTAGAATCATACTGGATTCGAAAATAGATGCCTAAGGTCTAATTGCTGATTCTAAGTCTGACTCTTAGGATTCTGATTTGGTTTGATTAATAAAAGGTTAGTTATACATAACTAATTAGCCTAGGCCTGTGTTGGAGCTAAAAATCCAATTAGGATAATTAAGCCTAATAGACTCACTAATTGCACCTAATGGAATCACTTGAAATAGTTATCCAAGTTCTAAAATAAATTCACTTAAGGTTTAGCTAATTATCTTATTCAACCTCACTACTAAAAAACTTAAACTTCCTACTACTGAGTTAACAAGTTTACTTCAATTAATCTAACCTAAATTCTAAAAGTAGCTCATTTAGGATCAAAGGTTAGTCTAAATTCAACTTTACTAAGGTTTAACTATTAGCCTAATCAATCAATTAGGATGAAACTAGTTAACACTTGATGAATAACCTTACTCTTAACCTTAAATACTAAACGAGTAATTTTAAAGGTATTAAAGGGTAGTTCAGGAACTTCAATTCAAGAATCTTGGGTGTAACAACCCATGAAACTTCTAGAATTAGGATAAATATCAAAAACAAAATCTGAAAAGCACAATCAGATACTTTAGGTTAAAAACAGTAATTTCTTAAAAGATAATAAGGCTGTAAATAATAAAACCTTCCAGAGGAAGGTACAGTTGTCCTAGCTGTTACAAAATAATAAGACTGGACAATTGTACATGTACTATTTTAAATTAATAGATAAGGTATATTCCCTAAAAGATGCTACCCCTAAACTCCATATAAATAGACTACATTATTCTATGAAAAATACACCTACAGACCTAACTAGAGACATTATTCCACACCAGAGCATATAATTTTACACACACACTCACAAAATTACTGCTCTACTGTGAGAAACAGAAGAACACTGAAAAATACCAAAAAAATGAGTGCAAGAATAAGTTGAAAACTAGTTTACTTTTGGCTATGGTTTTCTGAAAAACTGGTATTTTGCTGCTGAATTTTTTCTGGAAAAACTGGTTCATCCTAGCTGTATTTTTTTTCTCCAAATATTGAGTATTGCTGTTGATTTCCTGGGTCTTTTCTGAGTTTGCTACTGTGTGTTGTTGCTGTGTTGAATTTACAAAAGTTCTGGTATTTCTGACCTCTCTCTAGTCATATTCTTTTTGCTAATTTTTCTCTGTAAAAGGTATGTGACAACTTCTGCTTTAAATAAAATTATTGGATTCAAAATTTGTGTTTATTTGGTGTTGCAATTTGTTTTGGTTGGCTGAATTTGTCTGTTAGTTTTAAAATCATGAACATGTGGATTTTGGGCTAATTAGTGCAAATGGACCATAGGTTAGTGCTATCTTGAATATATGTTAGTTCTGGCCGTAACAAATCTAAATCATTTTTTCTATGTGCTCAATTGGACTTCATGACTATGCTTGTTTTTGCTTAAATATGTATGTATACATACAATTAAGGTTAGAAGAATTTAAATAGCATTAAAGTAAATGAATCTGATCCTCTAATGATCAGATTCACTCCATAATAATGCATAAATTTTTTTGTTTTGCTTTGGTTATTAAAAACTGCAGGTATTTGATTTAGTCGGTGGTTCAGGATGAAGCAACATTTAGTCCAAGAATACCGTTTAGTTTAGGCCCTCCTTTTATGTTTGGTAAATGTAACGACCCGACCAGTTGTTTTGAGCTCTAGCGTGTCGTTTAACTGTTTGAAGTCATGAGCAGCTCCATGTCAGGTATTGTGACCCGTGGGCATGATCGGAGTTGAATTTTGAGAAGTTCGGAGTCAAATTGGAAAGAAAATTCTCATTTCAGAAGCCTTAAGTTGGAGAAATTGACTAAGATTGGAATTTGAAGTAAACGATTTCTGAACCAAGATTTGAAGGTTCCTGAAGGTTTGTATGATGATTTCGGACTTGGGCGTATGTCCGGATCGGGCTTTGGATTACCCGGGAGCGTTTCGGTGTATATTGTGGAAGTCAGCATTTTGAAGAAATTTCCTAAGTCTGGGTTGAAGTCAATATCAGTGATATTGATGTCCGTTTGGGATTCCGGGTCTGAGAATAGTTCTGTATGGTTATTCTGGAGTTGGGAGCGCGATCGGAAGTGAATTCGGATGTCCGTAGGTTATTTTGAAGTATCTTGGCTAAAGATAGAAATTTGAAGGTTTTTGAGAAATCCGACCAGAAGTGAAAATTTGAATATCAGGGTCGGAATGCGATTTGGAAGTTGGAGCAGGTCCATAATGTCGAATATGACTTGCATGCAAAATTTGGGATCAATCGGACATGATTTGATAGGTTTCGGCATCGGATGTGGAAGTTTGAAACTTCAAGATCATAAAGTTTGACTTTTAGTGCGATTCGTGATTTTGGTGTTATTTGATGTGATTTGAGGCCTCGAGCAAGTCCGCATTATGTTTTGGACCATGTTGGTGTAATTGTACGGGGTCTGGGGGCCTCGGGTGGATTCCGGGTGGTTAACGGATAAATATTTGAAGTTGAGAAAAGATGAAGTTGCACTCATCTGGTGTGACCACACCTGCGAGGCTTGGGTAGCAGGTGCGGCTTTAGCGCCGCAGGTGTGAGGTTTTGCTGGCTTGGCTTGGAGCGCAGGTGCGATGTAATTTCCTCACCTGCGAAGGCGCATATGCGGACAATGGGGCGCAGGTGCGAGTTTTTGCTGGAGCTGAGGAAGCCGCAGGTGCGGCAGTTTGGTCACACCTGCGGAATGAGGCTGGGCATATTGTTTTTAAAACGGGATTTCTTGTCCATTTCTTCATTATTTTACTTGGTATGGGTGATTGTCGGGAGCTTCAAGGAAGGGTTTTCGTCAAGGATCACAAGGTAAGTCATTCCCACTCCTCTCAAGTTAAATACAAGGTATATGCATGGATTAAAACATGAAAAATTGGGAATTTTGAAGAAAACCTAGAAAATTTTGTAATTTAGATTTTAGCCACGAATTGGGCATGAATATTTGAGTAAATTGTATATTTGAACTAGTAAAGCTATGGTTATAATTTATCTTCGATAAATTTCGGATTTCGGGCACGTGGGCCCGAGGCCATTTTGGTCAATTCCTTGAGCGGAGATAGGAGCTTATATAAATTGAATTGTTAAAAAATATTAGAGTATATTTTCATTGGTTTGTCGTTATTTGGCTAGTTTTGGGGTGTTGTGCATGCATTGGAGTCGTCGGAAGGGCTTGGGAGCCGGTTATGGAATTTCGGAGCGAGGTAAGTCTCCTTTCTAATCTTGTGAGAGGAAATTGTCCCCATACGTGAACTAAACGAATATGTGCTACTATTTGTGGGAGTTACGTACGCACGATGTAACGACCCGACCGGTCGTTTTGAGCTCTAGCGCGTTGTTTAATGATTTGAAGTCATGAGCAACTCAATTTCAGATATTATGACTTGTAGGTGTGGTCGGAATTGAATTCGGTAAGTTTAGAGTTAATTTGGAAATAAAGTTCTCAATTCATAAGCCTTAAGTTGTAAGAATCAACTAAGATGGGAATTTTGAGTGAACGACCTCAGAATCACGATTTGAAGGTTCCTGCAGGTTTGTATAATGATTTCGGACATGGGTGTATGTCCGGATCGGGTTTTGGATAACCGAGAGCGTTTCGGAGTATATTATGGAAGATAACATTTTAGAAGAATTTCATAAATTTGGACCGTAAGGAATTTCAATGTTATTGATGTTCGTTTAGGATTCCGAGCATGGGAATAACTCTGTATGGTGATTCTAGAGTTGGGAGCGCGATCAGAAGTGAATTTGGATGTCCGTAGATCATTTTGAAGTCATTTTGGCTAAAGATAGAAATTTGAAGGTTTTTGAGAAATCCGGCCGGAAGTGGAAATTTGATATATTGGTCGGAATGCGATTCCGGAAGTTGGAGCATGTCTGTAATGTCAAATATGACTTGCGTGCAAAATTTGAGGTCAATCAGACGTGATTTGATATGTTTCAGCATCGGATGTGGAAGTTCGAAATTTCAAAGTTTATAAAGTTTGAGGTTGAGTGTGATTCGTGATTTCGGCGTTGTCATGTGATTTGAGGCCTCGAGCAAGTCCGTGCGGTGTTATGGGACTGAGTCGTGGGATTGGACGGGGTCCCGGGGGCCTCGAGTGTGTTTCGGGGTGAATTCAGACCATTTTTCTCTGTTTTGCTGATGCTGTCTTCTGGTGTATCTGGTGTGCTATGTGATCGCGGTTCCTAGTGTGCGATCGCCATGAAGGAAATTTGAGGGATGGATTCTTGGTCTATGCGATCTCATAAGGATGAGTGCGATCGCGGAGAAGAAATTCAAGGGAGCTAGAGTTTGCCTATGCGATCGCAAGGTTGGAGTTGCGATCACACAGTGTGTGGTTAGCCTGTGCGAACGCGGGAGCTTGCATGCGAACACACAGGAGGAATTAGGGAGGCAGCATAGAAGGCATATGCGATCGCAGAGCATGTTGTGCGATCGCATAGGAGGGTCGCCTGGGTAGTGTTATGTTTTAAACGGGAAAATTTCATTTCTTCTCAAAATTTCACTTGGTGTGGGCGATTTTTAGGATCTGCAAGAGTGGGTTTTCGTCAAGAATCATTAAGTAAGTAATTCCTCCATGTTCTTAAGATTAATACAAGTTATATGCATGAATTAAACATGAAAGATTGTGGGAAAATTGAGAAATTTTGAAGAAACCTAGAAAATGGTAATTTGAATTTTTAGCCACGAATTTGAGCATGGAATTTAGAGTAAATTGAATATTTGAACTAGTAAAGCTATGGGTACAATATATCTTTGACAAATTTCGGATTCCGGGCACGTGGGCCTGAGGGAATTTTGGTCAATTCACTAAGCGGAGTTGGGAAATTATATAATTTGAATTGTTAATGAATATTAGAGTATATTTTCATTGGTTTGTCGTTATTTGGATAGTTTTGGGGCGTTGTGCATTGATTTGAGTCATCGGAAGGGCTTGGAAGCCGGTTATGGAATTTCGCAGCGAGGTAAGTCTCATTTCTAACTTTGTGAGGGGTAATTGTCCCCCTAGGTGAACTAATTAAGTATGTGCTACTATCTGCGGGGGGCTACGTACGCACGAGGTGACGGTAGTGCGTGCGTAGCTACAATTATGTCATGTCCGGGTAGTCTAGGACCCACTGGCATGCCTTACATGTTGTACCTATGATCTTGCTTGTAATATCAGACTGCTAATTTAATCAAAATAGTAATTGAATATCTAAGGAAGACTAGGGTTCATTTTCTTAATCATCGAGAAAGGGAATTGATTTCCTTCGTGGGCAATTGTACTCCGGATAAGGTTATATTATTAAATATTATAAAAAAATACTTGGCAAATGAATTTTGAGAAAGAATTTAAATACTATTTTATGATTTTTAAAAGAGAAATCTGTCATTTACTTGAGTATTTGGTTTCCCGACGTATTCAAGGTGGACTGTTGATTGTGCATGACTGCATGTGACCGCTTCGCAATTTACATTCCACAAGCGGAGTGTTATTTCCCCCACTCTCATGGGAGCAGGCTGTACGCCATGGCGGATTGAAAAATGCACTTATGGTACGGGTTGTTCGACCCTCGGCAGTGCATAGATATGATTATTTATGGCAAAGGTGCACTTATGGTTCGGGCCATTCGACCCTCGGCAGTGCACATACATGATTATTTTTATGGTTCGGGCCAGTTGTCCTTATCCCGTATGCGCATGCTAAATTGTTAAATGTTTTCATGGATTTTGAAGTGATAAGATATTTGGGGGAAAATAAAGAAGTAATTGTTTATTTAAGATATTTGGGGGAAAATGAGGAAGTAGTAACTGTTTATTTACTTTCAGTATTTACTTTGATTTCAGTGCCTTATATATTGCTGCTTTACTACCTTTACATGCCTATTGTGTTCATCATATTCTGCTAAATTAATTTGTTGGACCTTAGTGAGTGTCTAATTCGACCTCTCATCACTACCTCTCTGAGGTTAGGCGGGCGACTTACTGAGTAAACGTTGTTTTCGTACTCATGCTACACATGCTGTGTATTTTTATCGCACAGGTACTTTCATAGCGACTTGGCTGGTTGGAGACTTAGGCGAGCATCATCCGGAGGTGATCCGCAGCTGACAGAGCCTCCCTCATATTGTATTTATTTCCAGTTTAAATTCCTTGTCCAATTTGTATTTCGGACAAGCTTGTAGTATTTGTGAAATTCTTAGAATTTGCTCATGTACTTGTAACACCGGGTTCTGGGATGTGTTGGGATATATTTTGCTGAAATGGAATATTTAAATCATTGTATTTACTTACCGGATTTTTATTTAGTTACTATGTAATAAAGTGAAAGGTACTGATTTTCATAAATGTTAAAACATGAATTTATTTTAACTAATTAATGATTGTCTTGCCTGGCGGTGGTGTCTGGCGCCATCACGACCTTAGTAGATTTTGGGTCGTGACACACGAGGTGACGGGAGTCCGTGCGTAGCTACTATCATGCTTGTGTACGGGTAGTCTAGGACCCACTAGCATGCCTTACATGTTGTATTTGGAATTTTTCTATTGAAACTAGACTGTAATATTATCGAATTAGTAACTGAATACATAAGAAGGTTGAAGTTTATTTTCCTTAATCATCTAGAAAGAGAATTAATTTTTCGTTGAGATAGTTGTTTCCCTGATAAAGCATGTTTTATTGCCATACTTGTAACCTTACTGATAAATTTATAATATTTAAAAACCTTATCAAACTTGGAAAATGAATTTCCATAAAAGATTTAAATACTATCTTCGAGTCCATTAAAAAGAGAATTTTATCACCTTTTTGAGTAACTGTTTTCTTGATAAAATATGAATTAATGTGTTAATATGTGTATCTATGAGTATCTGAGTCGCACGTATGATTCGCGAGCAGGGTAACTCTATTATTATATATGACCGCGTCGCATGATCGATTCGCAAGCGGGGTAATAGATGCATCTATTGTTCGAGCCGTTCGACCCTTCGGCAGTTCACAGTTTATTATTGTTGGTCCGCGCCGTTCGACCCTCGGTATTTCTTGCGCATGATAATTGTTGCGTCCTTTCTGTGATTTATACCTGTTTACTGACCTGAAAATTATACATTGTCAATTGAAATGACTAAGATTTAAAATGTTAAATGTGAAAGAAGTTGCTATTTCCTGTCATTACTTATTAAATTGCAGATGATATCCATGCTTAGTGTCACCCCTGATTTTACTAAAAAAAATTGACTTCTACCAAGTGTCTAATTCGACCTCTCATCACTACCTCTCTGAGGTTAGGCGGAATACTTACTGAGTACACTTTGTTTTCGTACTCATGCTACACTTGTTGTGCATTTTATTGCACAGGTACCTTCATAGTAATGTGGCTGGTTTGGAGACATAGGCGAGTTGCATCATCAGGAGGTGATCCGCAGCTGACAGAGTCTCCCTCGTATTGTATTCATTTTGTTTTAAATTCCATTATCCAATTTATATCTCGGACAAGCTTTGTAATGATTATATAAATTCTTAGAAATTGCTCACGACTTGCTATGAACCAGGAATTTGAGGAATTGAAACGGTGCTAAGGGTGTGGTGCGAGATGTTTCTCCCTGCGAAGTTGATTAAGGCTATTGTCATTTCTCTGCGGAAAAGTTATATGTTGTTTCAACCAGTAGCTGTGATTCTGAGGACTTGAGGTTATGCTCAGGTTGTGATGATGTTTAATATTGGTTATGGCGCGATGTCGATATGATGATAGAATGCTTGCCCATATGTTGGGGGTGATGAATGGCTTGAAGGGAGGTCTTCTCAGGGCGTGATTTCGATATTTCAGCATTTTAGTTCCGGTAGAGGAAAGGCATTTGGACTATAAATGGTCAGGTTTTGGATTAATAAATTAGTAAGACTCGGTGTTTTCTAGTAAGGTGGGATATTCACCTGTGACGTGATATCGTTGTCATTGATCGAATGAAATGTGTTAAGTTTGTCGGTGCTATGGCTTCTTCGGTTGCGTGGGGTCATAGTATTTTGAAGAATTATTGAAGAAGCGGCTGTCAGAGACCGTGAGGCGCGGTGGTTCAGTACTGGATAAGTGTTGATAATGAAGGCAGCTCGAGAAAGATGATCTTTGGAGATTTTAAAGTCGTGGCGATCTACTGGTTAAAGAGCTGCAGAGAATGATATTGAATTGAGGCAGCAATTGGGTAGCAGACGATGAAGGAAGATATGTGAAAAGTGCTAGGCGGTGGCTCCATTTTCTAAAAGGCCAGGTGTAAGGAACGAAAATCAGGTAGTTGTTTAAAGGAATGAGATTAACAAGTGGGGGAGTGGAAGCGTAGCACAGGAGTTCAGTGGTAAGACAATTGCCTATCTTGAGGGAAATTTTGAGAGTTTTAGTAGATGGTGATTGGGTCTACGAGCTTAAGTTGAAATATGGGTTATTTTGGCTGAAGGTTGGATACAACAGGGATGAGTTGTTAGGAATGAAGAAGGACACAATGTGGAGGTGAATTTGAAGATGTTGTAGCGCATTTAATAGACATCCATGAGGAGCGGACGGACTAGTAAAGTTCGTAGAGGAAGAAGGGAACAGGATAGGGTATTTATGTTGTAGAGAGTGTGCAGTACATCGTCGTTGGAAGGTGTCAGTTGGTGATTTCTACAGGTGAGTTATCTCCTGTGAGTAGGTTAGCGATTGTGTGGTTGGCAAGTTTCTTTGAGGGATTCTAGTGGCTATTCGATAGGAGGCAGAATGTGTGAATGATGCTAGAGAATTTGAGTATTTAGGGAATGCGGACAGGG
>ML420251.1:66703-105919 GCA_005239525.1 Nicotiana knightiana
GTGCGTGGGATTTGATGAATGTGTGCAAAAGTTGGCCCTGTCGGACCAGGGTTAGGCTTTGAAAGATTCAGAATTTATGCTTAAGGCATAGGCGAGTTGTAAGGGTAGTGACTCAGTCATGTACTTCATTGAGAGGATGTTCATGTGCTAGAAGAGCCTTGGGGTTGATTGTATTCGGGGCCAGTCAGAGTGGGTGACTCTCAATGGTGGTCCTAATAAATTCGAAGGTTAAGAATGCGACGTTTAAGGGTTTCAGGCAGCAGTATGATTAAGAGTCGAGGTTTTGCAGTATGATTCCTAAGGAAGGGAAAATAATTGGAGTGTTCTATGTTATTTTCAGCGTGCAGGATAGTATTGGAGGAGTGAAAGAAATAAACTCTGGGTTGTAGAAAGATTATCAGGAAGGTATGAGAGGGGTTGCAGGATTTAGGCATCATGGTCTCGTGAATCAAGGTCACTTGGGATGAGTGAGGGTAGAGTTGCTATGAGTTGAAGGAAGTTACTATTATTCCTAAGGCAATTAAAGATGATTAAAAGAAGATAGATTTATTAGCCATGGTTGAAATGGCACATGTACGACAGTGATCAGTTTCGTCAGTGTAATTAAATTATGCATGTGGTTGGGGCCGGTATGTGCGGTGCTTGTCGGCCGTCGTAATAGATTTCATGTGGGATCATTCGAGTGCTATGGCCTGTCAGGTGTAGGCGGATCCCGGAAGGCCTATGGTGGTTCAGACCACTACTTAAGGATTTGCATGATAGGGTGATTGTGAGAATTCACTTGAGTGTTGTTATTGTTCTCTTGAATTGAGGTAAGTAAGAGGTTTCTATATGATGACGTGTTTCCCCTGTTAGTTGTTCGGGAGTTATGATGGAATTCTTGCGCAATCTCATATTGGCATGTTAGGTGCAGTAAATAATGTGTAACTGGGAGTAAGAATTGAGATTGTGGTTCAGTATTAACAAGGATGTCATGAGCTCGACTGAGCAAGAAAAAGTGATTTGAAAGTTCGGAGCAAGCTGGTGTTATCTTCAGTGTCACCTTAGATCGATATTCGGTGGAAGAGATTTTCCATCCTAGTTATGGGTTCTTGATTTGTTTTACAGCGTTAGTGTGGCCAGTGGTGGATGTGAAAAATTATTACCTCGTGGAAGGTCGTGGGAGCAGGATTATTACATAATAACCGAATAAAATTCGCTAAGTAACCACGACGGTTTGATATTCCATTTTTATAAAGTACATCCCAAAACCCGGTGACACAAGTTCATGAGAAATTTCTAAGAATTTATCCAATCATTACAAAGATTGTCCGATATACAAATTGGACAATGGAATTTAAAACAAAATGAATACAATACGAGGGAGACTCTGTCAGCTGTGGAGCGCCTCCAGATGATGTAGCTCGCCTAAGTCCCCAAACCAGTCACATCACTATGAAGGTACCTGTGCAATAAAATGCACAACAAGTGTAGCATGAGTATGAAAACAACGTGTACTCAGTAAGTATCCCGCCTAACCTCAGAGAGGTAGTGACGAGAGGTCGAATTCAAAACTTGCTACTATTTGTGGGGGCTATGTACGCACGAGGTGACGGGAGTCGGTGCGTAGCTATTATCATGCTTGTGTCCGGGTAGTTTAGGACCCACTAGCATGCCTTACCTGTTGTATTTGAAATTTTTCTATTGAAATTAGACTGTTAATATTATCGAATTAGTAACTGAATACCTAAGAAGGTTGAAGTTTATTTTCCTTAATCATCTAGAAAGAGAGTTGATTTTTCCTTGGGATAATTGTTTCCCTGATAAAGCATGTTTTATTTTCCATACATGTAACCTTACTGATAAATTTATAATATTTAAAAATCTTATCGAACATGGCAAGTGAATTTCCAGAAAAGATTTAAATACTATCTTCGAGTCCATTAAAAAGAGAATTTTATCACATTTTTGAGTAATTGTTTTCCTGATAAAATATGAATTAATGTGTGAATATGTGTATCTATGAGTACCTGAGTGGCAAGTATGATTCGTGAGCAGGGTAAGTCTATTATTATATATGACCGCGTCGCATGATCGATTCGCGAGCGGGGTAATAGATGCATCTATGGTTCGAGCCGTTCGACCCTTCAGCAGTGCATAGTTTATTATTGTTGGTCCGCACCATTCGACCCTCGGCATTTCTTGCGCATGATAATTGTTGCGTCCTTTCTGTGATTTATACCTGTTTACTAACCTGAAAAGTTGTACATTGTCAATGGAAATGACTAAGATTTAAAATGTTAAATGTGAAAGAAGTTGCTATTTCCTGCCATTACTTATTAAATTGCAGATGATATCCATGCTTAGTATCACCCCTGATTTTACAAAAAAAATTGACTTTTAGTAAGTGTCTAATTCGACCTCTCGTCACTACCTCTCTGAGATAAGGCAGGATACTTACTGAGTACACGTTGTTTTCGTACTCATGCTATACTTGCTGTGCATTGTATTGCACAGGTACCTTCATAGCGGTATGGCTGATTTGGAGACGTAGGCGAGCTGCATCATCCGGAGGCGATCCGCAAATGACAGATTCTCCATCGTATTGTATTCATTTTGTTTTAAATTCCATTGTCCAATTTGTATCTCGGACAAGCTTTGTTATGATTGTATAAATTCTTATTAAATTGCTCATGCACTTGTGTCACTAGGTTTTGGGATGTACTTTATAAAAATGGAATATCAAACCGTCATGTTTGCTTAGCAGATTTTATTAAGTTATTATGTAATAAAGTGAAAGGTAATGATTTCAAAAATGCTAAAACAGGAAATTTAACTTAACTATTTAATGATTGGCTTGCCTGACAATGCTCTCCGGCACCATCACGGCCTTATGGATTTTGGGTCGTGACAATAAAGATAAAATTATACCTTCTGTATTCTTATGACTATTGTAAAAAGGTGATATCCTTTTCTTTCTTCTGGACTGTTGTAATGGACTGTGAAACTTCATAATTTTCAAATAATTTCGACCCTTGTTTTCAAATTGGATATAGGGATTGGGTCAGACTTGTAAAAGTGGCCCAGTAAGCCTAAACAAGTTTGAACCCCAGTTCATTAGGCCTGGGGCATAAAGCCCAAAGCCTTAGTGCTATATTTTATCTTTGAAGTTAACATACTCTAGTTTATGTTAGAAATTTGGTTCATACTTTCAAACTTTGAAATATCCTTAAAGTTGTGTATGGTCATTGAGTACATTGGCCTCTACGTTTGCACGGCCCAGCAGTAGGTCATATACCTGAAGCTAAATCAGGACATCTTCTGCTTTATTGGGCCTACGGGAGGCTAGACATAGCCTCGCAATTGTATACATGTGTTGTATTGACTAAAGAAACAAAAATGTTTGCTCTGTTTAAATGAATTTCCTCAATGTCGTAACGCAAAAAATGTGTACAATTGAAATTGTGTTTTCATCTTAACAATTTGTTTCCTTTGCATAATGTGTTAGCTGGAATGTTTACTTTTCTTTCCTCCCCAGTGATTGAAAGCAGGGCTGGCCCGAAATGCTAGTCAGTAGTTGGGCCAGATTTAACAAAAGTCTAAATATTCATCCTTAGATTAGCAAGTTTAGCCTTAGAAAGTATTGAACAAATTCATACCTTGTAGTTCAAAATATCATTTCCTTAGACTAGTAAGACTTGGTAAACAACCTTTGACAAACATAGCAAAAAATGCTTAAACCCATCCTTAATTAGGTAGTTACTATGCTTAGGGTTTTAAACATATTAATAATCAAAGTATACGTTCGCGTAACTTTGAATAAAAGCAATTCATCTAGTAATTAAATATACTTTTCTTAAAATCGTGTATATATTTACGTAACACAAATAAAGACTAAAATAAACACTCTTAGAGATACCTTTAGGAATGGATTTTTAAAATTATTATCAGAATTACGTACATGCTCGCATGACGTGATTTCGATTTCTTTTTACAACCAAAACAAAATATGCTCTTGCGAAATTTCGACTATTTCTATAAAGGAATCAAGTGTCATGAATTATGTACACGTCCGCGTGACATGATTTTGACACGTCAAATTTTCACGGGTTTACGCATACGTAACCCGCCTTAACATAACTCTTTTAAAATAATAAAAGCAGTAAAAATATATGTAAATGCATTTATGTGCTAAAATCAGTGAATAACAATATAGGCCAAGTTTAATCATTAAGCGATCGTGCTAGAACCATGGAAGGGAGTGCCTAACACCTTCTCCCCGATTAACAGGATTCCTTACCCGGATTTTCTGAATCGCGGACATTTTTAAACAGAGTCAAAAATTCCTCGATTTGGGATTCAAAATAAATAAATGGTGTCCCAGAACACCGTAAAAAATCCGGGTGGCGACTCTGAAAATCCATAGATAATCCCAAATTCGATTATGTCACTTAAATTGAAAAAACTCCCTTATCCCACCCTTGTCGGGAAAAAGGAGGTGTGACAGACACCACAACACGAATAACAATGATAACAATGCCCCCAGGCTATCACAAGTCATCACAATCAATCTGACATAGACCACCTTGTCTCGCCACATGCGCAATAATAAAGTAAATGCCCGCCTTGTCTCGCCACATGCGCAACCAACATATATAGCCCGCCTTATGACACCGCATGTGCAAATACCAATAGTAACAATAGAAGAAACCTCGTGCATTTCTATAACAAGTACAACAACAACAATGGCAATAACACAAGAGTACGATAAATAAATCAACTCAAAAAATCCAGAACTCAAAGAAACATAAGAAAGGAACTCAAAAGGAAAGGCACAACAGAATATAACGATAGCACCTAGAAATAGCTCAACAAGGAAGAGATATTGTGTAGAAATGACCTCCACATAAGTGCAATTCAACAACAAAGGAGATATCACGAGTCGATAATTCCAAATAAGGATAAGGCAACTATGATAAAGGATCACTAACTTCATTCAAGATTTAGCACTGACGAAAGAGGCACAACAAGTACAATTAAGGATAAGTAACGAAAAGGATAATCATGGCCTCAATTAAGGATAAACAATTACAGAAGAGATAATAGTAATTTCAAATAAAGATAAGCAATTAGGAAAGGATGACATGGAAATCCAAGAGGCAACAACTTCAGTTAAGGCACACAAAAGTCAAATAGGCAATAAGAGTGGAACATGAAGCAATAAATTCCAATAAAGACACGTGGAGGTGAAACTAGTAAATGGGAAACTTAACATAAAAAAAACTTCATATCTAATGAACATAAGAGCCTAAGATCCCTAAAAGGTCAACTTTCCACAAATAAGCCCGACCTCGCGTACACAGACTTCACATAACACAATTTTCACCAAAAACTCAAATCAAAATGAGTAATTTCCCCCACACAAAGTTATGCAAGATACTTACCTCAAACAAGCTAGACCATTACTCTAAAATGAACTTCTCGAGTGAAACAATTTCCTAGCGGCTAAAATATAGCCCAAATAACTTCAAACCATAAATAAAACTCATAGAAAATAATTATGGATAATAAAGTTGGATCTTTAACAAAAACTACAAAGTCAACCCTCGGGCCTGCACCTCGAAACCCGATAAAATTTATAAAACCCGAACACCCATGTCGATATGAGTTCAACTATACTAAAATTATCAAATTCCGATATGGAATCGTCCTCCAAATCCTCATTATTCATTTTTGAAAATTTTTACTTATTTCCCAATTTTTTTCACTTTGATTCTCACCATTTGATGTTAGAACTCAAATAATATTATGAAGTATACTTAGAAATTGAACAAGGACACTTATCCAACGATTGTAGATGAAATTCCTCTCTCAAAATCGCCCACTCTCGGATCTAGGATTAAAAAATATCACAAAATAAAGCAAAAACCCGAATTACACACCTGAAAACAAGTTGCAGATGCGCATTTGCGATCCAGGGTTCGCAATTTGCGAACCCTGGAAAAAGCGAAGAAGCCTTCGCAATTGCGAACAAAAACTGAGCTAGAAAAGGTCGCATTTGTGACAAAATGTTCGCAATTGCGAACTGGGCATCACAATTGTCACGACCCCAAATCCTAACAAGTCGTGATGGCGCCTATCGTGGAACTAGGCTAGCCAACCATCACATAACTACACATTTGTTTTAATATAATACTTCAAAAATTCAACGATAAGCAGCAAACAAAACATTAAATAATCTCCTTAAGTCTTTACGCCCCCATAGTAATCTAACAGTCTAAACAACTCTCCCAAGACTAGAGTCAACATGGTCACCAGCATCTAAGAAATAAAACTAACTCTGCTAATGTCTTAATCAATGTCTATGAAATAAATACTAATACTAATAAAGGAAGGGAAATGGAGAAGCTGCTGACGTTGAACAGCTACCTCGAAATCCCGTAAGCTGCTGAATACGAACGAAGACAGCTACTGCTCCGAACCGGTACCTAGATCTGTGCACAAGGGCATAGGGAGTAATGATGAGTACGCCAACTCAGTAGTAATGAAAATAAATCACAGTCTGAGAAATACGAAACACACAGCACAGATACACCAATTCACAAAAACTATAAAACAACAAGTCACCATAAAGTATTCATCAAATACATAAGTTCGAAAACCAATTTCCAAAAATCCTTTGAAACAAGTATAATTTCAATATATCTCAGTAAGACTCTCAGTAAAATCGGTTTGAAAAACGAAGTGAATCACAATAAAAAAACTCAGTAAAATCATCATGAATCTGCCCCTCGGGCCATAATCATTTCTCGTAACAATTTTCCTCAACACCTCACCCTCACTCGGTATGAGCCCAGCGGGCAACGGGCAACCTCACAGTCACTCAGTATCAGTCCAGCGGGCAACCTCACAGTCACCTAGTATCAGCCCTGCGGGCATCACTCGCACTCTGTAGGTACCTGCGCTCACTGGGGGTGTACAAACTCCGGAGGGGCTCCTACAGCCCAAGCGCTATAACAAGCCACATCATGGCATAAATCACTCACAATATTGGCCTCGGCCAGCCACATCATTGCATAAATCACTCACAATATTGGCCCTTGTGTTTAACCAAAGAATTAGACCCTTTGACAAGGTTATTTTTAAGATGAATACGGGTTACTGATAATCAAGATAATGGAAAAAATGAATAATAGACACTATTACAGAAATAAAAGATCGAAGTTGATTGTATTCGAGATTCAAATGCCTTTACAAGTTGTATTCCCCTCCCTTCTATAGGAGATTCTTATAACATACGACTCCTGCTATGGTTACTTATTAATGACTAATTATGACATTAATGAGGCACTACAAAGGAAAACGGTAATAGGGGTTCAGTTACATAATATTTGAGTAATCAATTGTGGGTCCTTGAATTTGCCCGTAGCTTTGTCTAGATTCATTCTGACCGTGCCTCTCTCCCGTTTTGATCAAGTTGAATTTCCCGTGGCTGATAAGTTCGTGGGTTTACTGAACCGTGCCTCTTTGTACCGTACCTCTTCAAAGAGTTACATCCAACTGTCGTGTTTTCCTGTGTCCATGTGACTGGCTGAGTTGTCAAAAGCTGGCTTACGTGTGAAACTCTTTTTTACCAATACACCTCAGCCAACCACATCATGGCATAAATCACTCACAATATTGGCCCTCAGCCTCTCTCGTATCATAACATCCTCACAATATTGGCCCGCAGCCTCACTCAGTCAGACACTCTCAAATCTACCATGTTCAGATTTTTATCATCAAATTATGCTTAAGGAATGAATTCCAATTGAAAAGTGCAAAATTTAGCTCAAAACCCGAAATTAGCCAAAACCCGATACCCGCGCCCGCGTCTCATAACTCGAAAAATTTTATACCAAAATGTTCTTCATCATCTCACGAGTCCGTACATATATAGAATGCTAACATAAGAGTTCGTTTGACCCCTCAAATTGATCCCTAAAGGTCTCATAATCTCAAGCCCTAACCCCATCTATTTCTACTGATTTTTATGAATTAAACACTGATATTATGTTCCTTAATCACCTATAATCGAGTATTAGGGTCCAAAATCCTTACCTCTATGAAGAACAATGATTTCCTCTCTTCAAAATCGCCTCAAAGCTCTTTTCCCGTTCAACAATGGTGAAAAAGTGGGTATTGGTCGCAGAGGGTTTATTTAAATACTGTCCAGGTATTTGTTCATCGCGATCGTGGAAAATGCTTTGCTATCGCGAAGCAAAACTTTTCTCAACCCAAAATTTGCCCTTCGCGATCGCGGAAGATGCTTCGCGATCACGAAGAACTACTGCCCAGCTCTTCCGGATAGCCTCTAGTATAATGGTCATAATTCTTGTACAAAACTCCAAATTGCAAATGGTTTAATGTTTTTCAAATTAGAAACCAACGGAAAAAACTTTAATTCTTTGATAATTTCTCGATTCCTTAAAGATTACGAGATATAACCCTCCAAAATCAGATTTATGCAACACAATGCGATTTCCAAACTCTTCTCGGACATGCTGTAGTGTATAAACCATACATCTTTAGAAACAACTTCAATTGACAAATAGTTTTATTTTCTGAAAACTACACACAAAGAGCTACAACTTTAATTTTTGGATCATCTCAAAATTCCTTATAGATTGTAAGATACAAGCTTCCCAAGTTAGGTCAGGGCAGCAGACAATTTCCTCTACGCGATCGCGTAAGACCTTCCGCGATCGTGATTCACTGGCCATATTCTCTCATTTACTCATCGCGATCGCGACCGATTCCCCACGATCGCGTAGCACACTGTTATAGCGAGAAACCAGAAGCTAAAAATGGCCTAGAAATGGTCCGAAACCTCCTCGAAACTCACTGGAAGCCCTCGGGACCTCAACCAAACGTGCCAACACATCCCATAACCTCATTCAAACTTAGTCGAGCTTGCGAACCACTCAAAACAATTCCAAAACACCAAATCAACCTCGGATTCAAGCCTAAGAACTTAGAAACTTCCAAATTTCGCCAACGATGCCGAAACCACCCAAACCACGTCCGAATGACGTGAAAATTGGCTCACAGATCCAAAATGACACTACGAACCTGTTCCAACTTTAGAAATTCCATCCCGACCCCGATAGCTAAATTTTCACTGCCGATCGGAAATCGCCAAAAACTCAATTTCGCCAATTCAAGCCTAATTCTACTCCGGACCTCCAAAAAATATTCTGAACTCACTCCTAAGTCCCAAATCACCTAACGAAACTATCCAAACCATAAATCCACATTCCGAGGTTGTTTACCAATAAGTCAACTCCTAGTTGATTTTTTCAATTATAAGGCTACTTTAAGAGACTAAGTATCTCAATTCTCACTACAATCATTCGGAACCCGAACCAACCGGCCTGACACATCATAATTAGGTTAATTAACACATGACAAGGTTGAAACAAGGGAAACGGGGCAAATCTCATGAAACGACCGACCGGGTTGTTACATTCTCCCCCACTTAAACACACGTTCGTCCTCGAACGTTCCGAGAGTTGTTCCAAACACCACCAAAATAGCCATGAAACCTACCATGCACATACTCGGGGTGATCCCACGTCATCGTATCCCATATAGGTCCGATAACATACATAACTAAAATTTTGAAATCCAATCCTAACTCGTAAACTTAGAACCGAATTCCCACTTCTGAATTAATTTACAAGATCAAATTTCCACGACTATAAGCCGAAATAGTCCGAACACGCTGCATCAAGCCATATCTGTAACCCAAGATGTAATCCCAATATATACCACATGACTCAACAGTCATAGCGATGACTCCTAATAACAATAGCTATTCAAAACCACCCAATACCGGTAAATAACCTCTTATCAAGCAAAGCCTCTTTTTAACACTTTCATATGGTGCCGATGATGAAATAAACACGTAGAAACCAGCAACCATTCGTCCGGTCAGCATCAATACCATCGAAAGCCATAACTTGTGCCACTCTACTCAATAACAACATCCCAAAAGCTAAATTCATAAAATAAAGAAGACTCACACGAGAGGGCTATCCTGCCACTAACACTTACCATTACTGCATCATGCTAAAATCCTGGTACACAACATGAAACCATATCACGCGAATCCCACAACAAGGATCACACCTCTACTTAACTCCGCTACAAGGTGTGATCCCATCCAACCGTTGGACCACATGAAATACTCCAAGCCACCTTGCTCAAAATCAATAACCATGCAAAATTCGACATCAAGTACTCAACGTGCATTTCCATAACCATGGGGAAATCGCACGATACCATGCCACACGAACCAGAAGAACATAACCAATACATCTAAATCCTGCAACACCCAATTACTTACCTTACTCAAATCTCGCTATAAAGCCTACTTAGACCCGCATCCTATGCACATCTAACCAATGATCACAACTGCTCGAAACACCGAAAGGTAACTCATAGATCACTCCAAAACACGAGTAAGCTCAATGATAATCGAATGGTACATCTCTCAACCATAGCAATTCGGAGTCAACAATTCCGACCTGTTGCAAAACACATACCCATACTAGGCCTATCAATAACTCTAAATCATCTCTGGTCATGGAACATAGCTAACATCTGACTAACGTTGCTCGCATCTTCACGGTCTACAACCACAAAATAACTTGTTCATGAGAACTCCCAGTCTCGACATCCATAAAGCGCACCAATTACCATATCTGATCCTAGCTGCACCACTCGAATATATAACATGTCTCAAATACTCAATCATTCCCTGGGGGATACCCCTATAATTCTTCTGTGCCCCCCAAGCAAACTCGAATATCAACAGTCGATCCAACAAGAGAGCGTCGCAATACTAATGAAGCACACTTAACTCCACATATTGCCCTTTCTGAAATGTATACCTTCATCAAGCCACCCAATAATGATATCATCTACATAGTCATCTGAAGCAGCCAATGCTACCTAAGAATTCTTGGACCTTCCTTCTAGAACTGAACCGCTATCTCACATATGCAATTCCCAACTCTACACAACATACCGCACAAGCCACGCCATCCTATGATAAATATGAGAACTTCATGATCCCTTCCGAGCCACAAGCAACTACTTACCCAAACTAGCCAAGAACTTTCCATTTGATCCCATTTAGAAGTAAAACAACTATATATCACTTACACCTCACGCCAGTAGAAAATATACATCTCTGACCTTGGTAGAAACCATCAAGGACTCTCTGAATCACCTTTGTACAACACCAAACCACCAGGACTGAATCCTTCTAACTCACTCAAGCTACGCATGCCACCAAATTCCAAGAGAATTGCTAAGAAACACCTGTAACACTCATTACCTCAAAAACACCCATAGAACTAATCATATCCCTTATCCTGTCGTTCCGACCTACTACCAAGCTGTCCTATTTATTCAAGTTCCTCTTGACTTACCTTAGAATTCATACTCCTTCTTTCCCTAATACTGCAATTCTCAATCCATACTCACCACACGAAACCCGAGCATAAAGATATATCGTCTAAGGCTCATAAGTCGCTGAATACTCTCTCAAATATCCCCAAAGCACGACATTAGAAATTCTTACTATGAAGAGACTTCCTGCAACTAAATCCATTACCTCCACCTTCCTGATACTGATATGAAGAATCTATGATAATGCTTTACACACTCCAACTTAAATCTCAGTTTCTAGCCAATTACACATCTCGAAGATTTTGAATTGTTATATATAACCTTGAACCATCAGAACCCTTCATGAGAGTCACCCACTCTACGCAATCTCAATTACACTGACCAAGTAACCAGAACGACCTAACCCCGCTTGCAAACCACATATTAAGAAAGTAACCCACACAGTTGAAGCAACATGCAACTCATACACTGCGCACACTACACTTTCCATTAAAACTCAATCATTCATTAAATTCCATTATCCGTAAAGTACATTACAACCAGTATCGAAGAATTTCCTATTACTCGAGCCATTCCCAGACTCCACCTCTGCAGATCATATCTGGTGCACCAATATACCTCGATCCTACCACTATAAAACATAATCGCGCAATCAACTTATCATTAACGGACTCCCCCACTTGGCTTAAAGCCAAAGATCAAGACAAACACTAACTCACGAGGCCCATACGCTATCACTGCTACCATACTGTTGTGAGATTCAACTAAATCCTTCATACGCTCCTATAAACCAAACCATATAACCCTCAAATCGTACGCATATCTTGCATTCACCATTTAAGTGGTCATGCCAACTTCCACAAACGATCTAAACTCAAATTACAACATACATCCTTTACTGGTAGAAGAGAACTTACTGCAGATCAACATAAGAACCACACACCTCAGAACAACCCGCAGGAGATACCCCTGCCTGCTTAGCCTCAAACTGATATCTCTCTACACCCTTTTGAAGATCATAGCTATTACGCAATCGCTTTATCTCCTGCATTAGAACAAAACTAATGCTTTCCCTCGAGACATCACAATAAGCAGTATAAGAACCTGAAGCTGATGGCAATACTAACACTTGAGTTGTAGTCAAGGAAATCTTGAGCTTCTAGGAGCTCTACCCAAACTTGTCTGACCACATGGACACCCTCACTGGACACCACGTGTCCCAAGAATGCTACAGATCTGAGCCATAAATTCACACTTGGGAACTTTGCATAGAGCTTCTCCTCCCTGAATCCTTATAATGCCATCCTCAGATATTGAGTATGCTACCTCTGGCTACGCATATATGCCAGGATGCCATCAATGAATACAATAACAAAGGAGCGCTAGTACGGCTGTAATACACCTTTAATCAATTATATGAACGTTGTTGGGGCATCGATCAGCCCAAAGGACACCACCAGAAACTCAGAACATAACAGGAAAACCCACTTCACTCCACAACTAAACTAAGTTCGAAAAACTATAAAACACCAAGTCACCATAAAGTATTCATCAAATACAAAAGGTCGAAAACCAATTTCCAGAAATCCTTTGAAACAAGTATAATTTCAATATATCTCAGTAAAACTCTCAGTAAAATCAGTTTGAAAAACGAAATGAATCACAATCAAAAACTAAGTAAAATCATCATAAATCTTCCCCTCGGGCCATAATCATTTCTCGTAACAATTTCCCTCAGCATCTCACCATCACTCAGTATCAGCCCAGCGGGCAACCTTACATTCACTCAGTATCAGCCCAACGGGCAACCTCACAGTCACTCAGTATCAGCCCAGCAGGCAACCTCACAGTCACTCAGTATCAGCCTCGCGAGTGATTGCATCACTCGCACTCAGTAGGTACCTACGCTCACTGGGGGTGTACAGACTCTGGAGGGGCTCCTACAGCCCAAGTGCTATAACAAGCCATATCATGACATAAATCACTAGCAATATTGGCCCTCGGCTAGCTACATCATGGCATAAATCACTCACAATATTGGCCCTCGGCCAGCCACATCATGGCATAAAGCACTCACAATATTGGTCCTCGGCCCCTCTCGTATCATAACATCCTCACAATGTTGGCCCGCGGCCTCACTCAGTCAGACACTCTCAACATTCCACTCGGGCCATCATTATACCGGGTTCTCAACCCAAAACAGTGTTTCATTTTCAAGAAATAATATCAAAATACTCTAAGTGTCAAAACAGTTATCAAGAAAAGACTGAGTGGAAATCATAACATATCAATGTGAGGAAAATAGTAAAAACAGCCCCCAAGAGGTAAACAGATCGGCACTAGGCCCCAAACATGGCTTCCTGTCCAAATTATATCAAAATATATCAATAATATTAAGCATAGGCTTTAAAATCGAGTTCGCACCTCAATAGTTTCCTAAAAAGGAATATATTTCCAAATTTCCAATCTTTGCATTCCAAAATCCGTGAAAGGATGCAAAGTCCAGGGTTTCATACCCACATGACTGGATTTAAAGACATTACTTACCTCAAACTAACCCGAAAAGCTACTCTGCGACCCGATTGCCTCTCGAATCAACTTCTGAGCGCTCCAAATCTACCAAGTTCATATTTTTATCATCAAATTATGCTTAAGGAATGAATTCTAATTGAAAAGTACCAAATTTAGCTCAAAACCCGAAATTAGCAAAAACCCGATCCCCGAGCCCGTGTCTCAGAACTCGAAAACTTTTATACCAAACTATTCTTCATCATCTCACGAGTACGTACATATAAAGAACGCTAAAATCAAAGTTCGTTTGACCCCTCAAATCGATCCCTAAAGGTCTCATAATCTCAATCCCTAACCCCATCTTTTTCTACTGATTTTCATGAATTAAACATTGATATTATGTTCCTTGATCACCTATAATCGAGTATTAGGGTCCAAAATCCTTACCTCTATGAAAAACAATGATTTCCTCTCTTTAAAATCGCCTTAAAGCTCTTTTCCCGTTCAACAATGGTGAAAAAGTGGGTATTGGTCGCGGAGGGTTTATTTAAATACTTCCCAGGTATTTTCTCATCGCGATCGCGGAAGATGCTTCGCGATCGCGAAGAACAACTGCCCAGCACCGCTAGTGTAATGATCATAACTCTTTGTACAAAATTCCAAATTGCAAATGGTTTGACGTTTTGAAAATTAAATACCAAGGGCTACAAATTTCATGCTTTGATAATTTCTAATTCCTTATAGATTACGAGATATAAGCCGCTAAAGTCATCCCTATGCAACACAATGCGATTTCCAAACTCTTCTCGGACAGGCTGTAGTTTATAAACCATAACTCCTTAGAAAAAACTCCAAATAAAAAATGGTTTCATTTTCTGATAATTAGACACAAAGAGCTACAACTTTTATTTTTGGATCATCTCAAAATTTGTTATAGATTGCAAGATACAAGCTTCCAAAGTTGGGTTAGGACAGCAGAAAATTTCCTCTACGTGATCGCGTAAGGCCTTCCGCGATCGTGATTCACTGGCCATTTTCTCTAGTTTTACTCATCGCGATCGCGATCGCAACCGATTCCCCACGATCGTGTAGCACACTGCTGTAGCCAAAAACCAGCAGCTAAAAATATCCTAGAAATGGTCTGAAACCACCTCGAAACTCATCCGAGGCCCTCGGGACCTCAACCAAACGTGCCAACACATCCCATAACCTCATTCAAACTTAGTCGAGTTTTTGAACCACTCAAAACAATTGCATAACACCAAATCAACCTCGGATTCAAGCCTAAGAACTTAGAAACTTCCAAATTTCGCCAACGATGCCGAAACCACCCAAACCACGTCCGAATGACCTGAAAATTGGCACACACATCCAAAATGACACTACACCTGTTCCAACTTTCGGAATTCCATCCCGACCGTGATAGCTAATTTTTCACTGCCGACCAGGAATCGCCAAAAACTCAATTTCTCCAATTCAAGCTTAATTCTACTCCGGACCTCCAAAAAATATTCCGAACTCACTCCTAAGTCCCAAATCACCTAACAACACTATCCAAACCATAAAATCCACATTCTGATGTCTTTTACCAATAAGTCAACTCCTAGTTGAATTTTCCAATTATAAGGCTACTTTAAGAGACTAAGTATCTCAATTCTCACTACGATCATTCGGAACCCGAACGAACCGACCCGACACATCATAATTAGGTTAATTAACACATGACAAGGCTGAAACAGGGGAAACGGGGCAAATCTCACAGAACGACCGACCGGGTCGTTACAGCATTTGCGATAGAAATGTTTGCAACTGCGACCACACCAGAAGCAACAGTCTCTCTGACACAGAAATAAGCATAACTCCCTCATACGATGTCCAAATTCGACGATTCTTTTTGCTATTGCTCCATAATTACGACACAGATCTAGTGGTTCAATAAAAATTGAATTTAGAGCTCATTTTCATAAAGTGGTACCATTTATGCTTGAAGAAACAACATCGAAGCATAAAAAACAAGCGCAACACAACCTAAACCTATTCGAAACTCACCCAAGCCACTCGAGACTCGTCCGAATGTACCAGCAAGTTTTGTAACACAACACGGACCTAATCGAGGCCTCAAATCACATCAAATAACACCGAAAGTACGAATCATACCTCAAATCGAACTTATGAACTTTCAAATCATCCAACTTCCAAAACTCGTGCTGAAACATATCAAATCAGCCCTGAATGACATCAAATTTTTCATGCAAGTCCCAAATGATATAACAGAGTTAATCCAACACTAGGAATCGCAATACGGGCTCTGTATTAATAAAGTCAACTCCCGGTCAAATCTTTTAACCTTCCAAAACTTTAACTTTTTAATTTTCTCCAAAATGCTTCGAATTATCCGACGGACCTCCAAATCCTAATTCGGACGCACGCATAAGTCCACCATATGAATCTATTAGAATCATCAAAACACTATTTCAGAATCATCTACACAAAAGTCAAATTTTTGTCAACTCTTATTGCTTAAGCTTCCAAAACTAGAATCCTTCTTTCAAATTGATTCTCAATCATCTGGTAACTGAACTTGACCACGCATACAAGTCATAACACATAATACGAAGATCCTTAAAACCTTATGCCGTCGAACGGGACTTTAGTTCACAAAACAATCGGTCGGGTCGTTACAAAAATCCACAGAATGCAAAAAGCAAATGAACGGAATTTAATGTACTAAAAGAGAAGCAGAGTGTTGGGTGGTACAATGGTTAAAGGCTAGATATGATTCCTTCCACCAACAATATTTTGTTTTCCTATTTCTTTTTCATTTTTCATTTCTTTTCATTATTTGGTTTAAGTACAAAGATATAAATACTTTAATATTTATAATTACTTTTCAATGTAATTAAAATAATTTAATATTTATGAAAAAATTATGATTTTTGAATTCATTTAAAGTAAAAAAAAGGAAGACTTTTATTATTTTGTTAAAAAATGTACCGATATTTTTAATAGTTGTTATTTTGTATTATATGCAAAACAAAAATTGTTTTTTTTCTCTTTTAATTTTGAAATTCGAATTATGAGTTTTATTTTATAGTTAAAATGTTTATAAGAGAAATTTAATTAATATATACAATTTAATCTATTACTTGGAATTATTTTATTTTTTAATATTTTTCTTTTTACATTTAGTTATTAAAATTTAAGTTATATTTACACTATATGAATTTTATTAACCAAATTTCTAATTACATTTTTTATATTATTCCTGAAATGTATTTTTTATTTCTCCTTTTACTCCTTGGTTGTTGTAATTTTATTATCCATTTAAAATTTTTAAATAAGAATATGGTTGTTCTTATTATTAAACATAAACTAATTATAACCATTTAATTTTTAAAATTACAATCCATTAGGATTATTAGTAGCTAAGTAATGGAATATAATTCTTATATTATTATTATTATGAAAACTAATTAAATGGTTGCTCATAGACTAAATTTTTTATAATAAGAATTATCCAAAAGTAAACTGATTATAACCATTTAATTTATGAAAAATTATTTATTTAATTTTTTTATACTAAATATTCATAAACCAAAATGTAATATAACCATTTAGTTTATGAGAAATCATTTAATTAATTGTCTTGAAAATAATATGAAAATCATCATCCATTACTTAGCTAATAATAATTCTTCGATTATAATTTTAAAGATTAAATACTTATAACATTTTATAATTAATAATAAGAAAATTATATAATTTATAATCAGCATTTTTATTAATAAAATTCATATAGTATAAATATAACTAAAATTTTAATAATGAAATTTAAAAAGAAAAATAAAAAAAATAAAAATTAAGCAACATATTAAACTGTATATGTTATTCTTTTATTTAAATTTTAACTATAAAATGAAACTCATAATTCTAATTTTATAATAAAAAGAGAAAAAAATAATTTTGTTTTATGTATCATAAAAAATAACAACTACTAAAAATATCGGTAGATTTTTTAACAAAATAATAAAAGGCTTTTTATTATTTTTCTACTTTAAATGAATTCAAAAATCATAATTTTCTAATAAATATTAAATTATTTTAATTACATGAAAGTAATTATAAATATTAAAGTACTTATATTTATATACTCAAACCAAATAATAAAAAGAAATAAAAATGAATAAGAAATAGAAAAACAAATTATTGTTGGTGAAAGGAAGCGAACCTTAGACCTCATGTTGTGGTCTTCGAGAAACTTGTTTACCTTGCTGTCGATGAATTGCTTCCCGTTATCACACACAATCTCCGCAAGTATCCCGAACCGACATATTATGTGGTCCCAAATGAAGTCAATGACTTCCTTTTCCTAGACTTTCTCTAATGCTTGACCTTCGACCTATTTAGAGGAATAATAGGTCATAAACAATATGAATTAGGCTTACCATGTGCCCACGACAGGGGACCGATGATGTCCATTCCCTATTTCATGAACGGCCATGACGTCAAGACCGAATAGAGTAGCTCTCCGGGTTGATAGATTATCGGTGCGTGTCTTTGACATCTTTCGGATCTTCATACAAAGTCCTTTGCATTTTTCTCCATGTCGATCTAGTAATAGTCGGCCCTGATTATCTTCCGAACTAAAGATTTTTCCCCGAATGATTTCTGCAGGTGACTTCGTGAACTTCTCTCAAGACACATTTGGTATCTCCCGATCCCAAGCATATGGCGAGCAGGCCGTCGAATGTTCTTCTGAATAGAGTCCCTTTAGACAAGATGAACCTGGCCGCCTTCTTGCATAGAGCTCTCGATTATTTAGGATCCGAGGGAAATTTCCCATTCTTCAAATTGTCTATGTATTTGTTTCTCCAATTCCAAGTTAAACTTGTTGAGTTTACTTCGGCATTGCCTTTCTTCACTATCAATTTCATGAGTTGTACGACCGTTCTTGAGCTAAATTCATCGTCATCAACCGATGACCCCAAGTTAGCCAGAGCACTGGCCTTGCTATTTTGATCTCGGGGTATGTGTTGCAGGGTGCTTAATCGATGCACCGTTACCTACAATTTGTCTAAATACCTTCGCATTCGTTCCTCCTATACTTCGAACATACCATTGACTTGATTTACCACAAGGAGGGAGTCAAACTTGGCTTTGACCATCTCGACCCTAAGGCTTTTAACAAATTCGAGACCTGCCATCATGGCCTCATACTCGGCCTCATTGCTAGTCAATTTCACAGTTCTAATAGATTGCCTAACTACGTTACCCATATGCGGCTTCAACACGATGCTGAGTTCAGACCCTTTTGTGTTCGAGGCACTGTCCCGAAAGAGGGTCGTGATTCCTGAGGAAGTCCTCGGGGTTAAGAAAAATTCCTCTTAGACTTCGGGTATTAAGGTTGGTGTAAAGTCGGCCACAAAGTCTGCCAAAATTTATGATGTGATGGTTGTTCGGGGTCGATAATCGATATCGTACCCGCTAATTTCTATGGCTCATTTGGCCAACCGTCCCGAGAACTCGGGTTTGTGCATTATGTTCCTTAGTGGCTACAAAATTACGACACATATGTTGTGGCATTAAAAATACAGCTTTAACTTTATGGAGGCGCTTAGCAAAGCGAGCGCCAATTTTTCCAAGTGAGGATACCTTGTTTCGGCCTCTCCTAGAGTTCTACAAACATAATAAATAGGAAATTGTGTACCTTCCTCTGCACAGAATAGGATCTTAATCCCTCGGTTGGACACAATAAATCTAAGGAATTTCCTGGATCCGACCCCGAATGCGCATTTCTCCGGGTTCAGGTTCATATTGTATCTCTTCAGTATGTTAAAGGTTTCCTACAAATGTGTCAAATGGTTCTCTGCTCGCAGGGGCTTTACTAACATTTCATCAATATGAACTTCCATTGATTTTCCTATTTGTTCTTCGGACATCCGGTTTACTAGGGGTTGACAAGTGGCACCAGCGTTCTTTAGTCTGAACAACATTACATTATAATAATAGGTGCCGAATTTAGTGATAAAGGAAGTTTTTTCTTGGTCGCTCGGGTCCATCAGGATTTGGTTGTACCTAGAATAGGCATCGAGAAAGCTGAGTATCTCATGCTCGGCTATCGCATCGATAATGCGATCGATGTTAGGCAAAGGTAAAGAGTCCTTAGGGCACGCCTTGTTTAAGTATTATTAATCCATGCATATTCTTAATTTATTTTCCTTTTTAGGAACTATCACTACGTTAGCTAACCAATCCTAGTACTTAACTTCCCTAATCCAAGTACTTGTTCAAGTCTTTGTAATCCATGCTTGACTTCGGACTGAGGCCTCCTCTTCTATCTAACCACGTGGAACTTCGGATCCAAGCTTAGGTTATGAGTGGTTACTTCTGGTGGGATCCATATCATATCAAGATGGGACAAGCGAAACAATATATGTTAGCTATAAGGAAGTTAATGATTTTTTCCTGAGCTCGGGAGTTAACCCCGTGCCCAGGTATACCTTCTGATTGGGCAAGTGTTTGATCAATATGACTTTCTCAAGCTCCTCGATCGTTGATTTTTTGGCATCAGAATCATCAGGGGTGATGAACGACCTAGGGACTCTGTAATATCATTCTCGCCTGCTTCTTGCTTCTCCGGTTCGGTCGGGGCCGTTATCGGTGATTGCTACTTAGTATCTTCCTTCCTAATCGGCTTAGTATATCCCTCAGTTTTCTGATCAGTTGTCCTACAGTGCGCCACTAGCTCCTATCAGTGCACCACCGCCCCAGAGTTTCCAGGGTGGTTACTCAGGCTGTCAGGGTCAGTTTCAGGGTCAGCAGTCCCAGCAGCCGAGGGCTTGTTATACTTGTGGCGACTCGAGGCACATTGCTAGATTTTTCCCTCGAGCAGTTCTCAGCACCGGCGTTCTCATGCCATGGTTCCATCATCGAGTATTCCACCGTCCGCTCAGCCAGCTAGAGGTGGGGTTCGAGGTGTTAGAGGTGGAGGTCAGGACATTAGAGGTGGAGGCCATGCCGCTAGAGGTAGAGGTCAGCCAGTAAGAGATCGTCTCAGGGATGTAGTTCAGATTGGTGAGGCTCAGCCCCGATGCTATGCTATTCTAGCCAGACCTGAGGCTGAGGCCTCCGATGCAGTTATCACAGATATGGTTTCAGTTTGCAGTAGGGATGCTTCAGATCTATTTGATCCAGGGTCCACATATTCCTATGTGTCATCTTATTTTGCCCCTTATTTGGTTATTCCTCGTGATTCTTTAAGTGCTCCTGTATATGTGTCTACACTGGTGGGTGATGATTCTATTGTGGTATATCGTGTCTACCATTCGTGTGTAGTAGTTATTGGTGGTCTTGAGACCAGTATAGATCTCCTACTCCTCGATATGGTAGATTTTGATGTCATTTTGGGGATGGATTGGTTGTCGCCTTATCATGCCATATTAGACTGTCATGCAAAGACCGTGACCTTAGCATTGCCGGAGTTGCCTCGACTGGAGTGGAGAGGGACTCCTGGTCATTCCTCCAACAGGGTTATCTTTTATATGAAGGCTCGGCGTATGGTCGAGATGGGGTGTTTGGCCTATTTAGCTTATATTCGTGATTCTAGTGTTGAGGTTCCTTCTATGGATTCTGTGCCTGCTGTCCGTGAGTTTCCAGAGGTGTTGCATGTAGACTTGCGGGGTATGCCACCCGACAAGGATATTGACTTTTGCATTGATTTCGCTCTAGCACTCAGCCCATTTTTATCCCGCCATATCGTATGGCCCCGCCAGGGTTGAAGGAATTGAAACAACAGTTGTAGGATTCTCTTGATAAAGGCTTTATTAGGCCTAGTGTCTTTCCTTGGGGTGCTCCGGTATTGTTTGTTAAGAAGAAGGATGGATCGATGAGGATGTGCATAGATTATCGGCAGTTAAAAGTATCCATTGCCGAGGATTGATGATTTGTTTGATCAGCTTCAGCGTGCCAAGGTATTTTCGAAGATCGATTTGAGATCTAGCTACCATCAGTTGAGGATTAGGGCATCCGGTGTGATGTTTTATACTTCAATACAACACAAGAGGGGGGTGATTTGTGTGGTGTCCAATTTTCGAGTATTGTCTCAATAGAAGAACCTGGTTCTTCTTGGTGTTCAAACTTCTACTGGTGCGGAATAATAAATGCAGTAAAGTAAAAACACAGAGATTTTTACGTGGAAAACACCTGGCTCAAAAGGTGAAGAAACCACGACCTACTCCTCAGTAGGATTTTCCTAAACTCTTCACTACAACTCTGAGCCAAACAGCATTAACCAAATAAACTCTTTTGTAAACCCAGGACCAACTCTAATCCCTTTGTAGCAAAATAACCTCTAGTTAATTGCGACAAGCTTCAAGTTAACTCTAATTTGAACAGTTTGTACCTATTACAATTGCTTCTAATAAAGCTGAAAGATAAAATATTAAATCATCTACTACAACCAACTAGACGCAAAGACAAACAGATGGAACTAGTTCCTCTAGCTGGTCAGTAGCCTTTGTATCACACAAGGATTCTTCTTGCAAAATCTCTCTGGTAATTTTTGGTTTCAGTTCTTGCTTCAATTCTGTCTTTGTGCGAATAATTCTTCAGTAAGAATACTTCAACATTATATAGCGCCAGAAGTTGAGATGTTCTTGTTTAGTTCTAATGCAACTCTTCCTTGGTGGAAGTGTTTGTGTTTATTTAAACTTCCTTCCTTTGTTTCTGTCCTTGCTGAACTCGAACTCTAACCTCTTATAAATTTGCAACCTTTTTGCATTAGGAGACAACCTCTTAGTTTATGGATAATTCACAAATCATGTTTATCTCCTGTGCATGTACGGTTCTTGTGTCGATTGGTTCGTTCGATATGTTTGCCTCGATGGACCTGGTTCAACTGGGTAGGCATTTGTCAATCTTCAAAATGGTGCAGTGACATGGGTCAACAAATTCCCCCTTTCTGATGATGACAAATTTTGTGCTCAACCCTGTATAAACTTCAAACACTTTGTATGGTTTTAAGCATTTATCATGGAGAGACCAGGTTCATTACGTTATAAATATCACAACTTTTTGAAATTTTGAAAAAGCACATATCTTCACCCTTTTGGCATCATCGAAAAGTTCCAAAATGATCAACTTACCAGAGTTGTTAACAATTACTCATGGCCATTGAGGCAACTGCAGGTGCAAAACATGATTAATCATCAAAATAAACCAATAAATGTAAGCTATCTAAGAAACTGAGACAATTCAATAACAAAAATAGCAGAATTCATTGATTAGAACGCAATTCAAGCACCATACAAAAAAAAATAAAGCAGTCACTACCATGAGTAAAACAACAAAAACAGAAATAGAACAAAACCCGAACTGGGGAATGAGGGGTTTTTGGTGGCTCTGGAATTCCTAAGGATGGGAAGGGGCAGATGATATTGGTGTCTTGGCTTGAAGGAGAGAAACCATTTGTTGAAGAACACCTTCATTTTTCTCCTTCTCCTTGGCTAGTTCAAATCTGAGAGCATCCCGCTCAGCTTCAACCTCATGAAGGCGAGATTTCAATCGAAGGATCTTTGTATCCTTTATCTCTCCTTCCTGCACCAATGACCTGACTTTGCTTTTGACTGGATTCTTCCTAGATGAACCAGGTTCATCCTCAGGAACATTGACAATATAATCACATGTCAGCAAAGTGTTCTTCCCAAAATAATCCTTAGTTGTAACCATCTCAGCTTTTTTCACAAGAATCTCGAAGTGGGCAAGCACAGCTGTCAGAATAAAGCCATATGGAATAGCGTGTGCTTTGGTTCCATTTACAACTCTGTCAAAGAGCTGAATAATTAAAGCTGGTCAGTGAATCTGCTTTCCCCTGTACAGGCACTCCATAAGCGTTAAGTCCATGTAACTGGCGATGTGCCTACGCTCTTGTCTTGGCAGTAGAAACTTGATCACAAATTCGAAGAATAGCTTGTTTTGGGCTTCATTTCACTTTTGAACACTGGCCTGGGCTCAGGTTCCTTCTCATTTTCACAAAAGAATCTGGTGATGTTGAGAGCTGAGGCCATTCCATCAAGACTAGGCCATCTTTGCCTAGTGTAATCATCATAGGCCTCAGCAGGGATATTCAGAATCTCTCCCAGCTCCTTTGCATCAAATGTGATCTGAATCTTCTTGACTGTGGAGGTTACCCAGCCATCCTTCACACTTGCATTGGCCATAAACTCCACCAGCTCATTCCTTGCTAGCCTTCCTTCCAGGTGAAGGACCATGTCCTTCTATCCGTGCACATCCAGCACATTCATCAAAAAGATCATTCCAGGTTCTTCCATATCTCTCACCAGCTTTCCTTTATGAATAGTACGCTTGCCAAACATGGTGAGTTTGTCACATTTCTCACTAGATATTTCCTCTTCTCCTCCACTCCATTCTCTTTATCCTTCTTCTTCTTCAACAACCTTCACTTTCTTGGCCTTGGACCTGGTCCTTTTAGCAGTGCTTGAGGGCGTGGCAGACACAGAAGCTGACTTGTTTAAAGAAGCCTTAGCCTTCTTGGGCTTGGGTGTCTCAACCACAACTAGAGCCGACTGCTCCTCATGATAGATCAGGTCCATCGTCTCATCATCAACAATAACAGCCTCAATAGTCTCTCCTACCTTTGCCTTTGCCTTGGCAGCTTTCTTTTTCTTGCTCTCTCTCATAGCCCTTTCTAACTCCTCTTCTCCTTGTCGAACATCACTTCTTGTAGCACGAACCTTTGGGGCAGGAGCATCAATAGATATATAAACTTTTCTTTTCTTTGGTGGAATTTGGGTAGTAACCTTCTTTGATTTTGAAGTTCTTTTCCTCTTGGGGTTGTAGGACTCCCCCAGCTTCCTCAGCATCTCAGCCAATGTCTCCTCGATAGATGAACCAGGTTCATCTGTTGATTTTTGTAGGCTCTCTAAGCCTGCTGCTGCTTCCCAGCAGCACTTCCCCCTAAATCTGTGACTCCTTCTTCATGAATCACAGGAGCGGGGCCACAAATAGCCAACGTGGCATCGTCCTCCCCAAATCCCCTTACAGAACCTCCTTCTCCTCTCTCTCAAGATTTTTCCCCAGTTTTCTTTGCCTAACCGGCACTTCTACATCAACAACTGACCCAACCAACACAAACCTGTTTTCAGTAGTAGCAGTTTCAGATTCAACTTCAAGATTACCTTGCTCAAAACTAGATGAATCTGCTGCTTCATCCTAATTAGCGGATTTAAAGGATTCACTTGAAGATTCAGACTCATGAACCTCACTGGCTTTAAGAATTTCCTCCAAGAATATTTCACGAGAGCTAGAAGCAACTGATTTTCTGGCCAAAACTTTTACTCATCGTGCCCTGGGGGCTGGAGTAGGGTTAGGTGCAGGTTCAAGTACTAGAGGGTTTTGGGGGGTGAAGATCTGTTTGGTGAATGTGAACTGTAAACTGAAGGAGAATTAGAACTGGAATTTTCTTCCCTATGATCAGGGTTTGGGTAGGAAGATGAAGCAGGGGGTGGTAAATACATTGTTATGAATAATTTTGGAAAAGAAGAGACGATCAGTATTGGTTGGAGAAGAATAAAGAACTTGGTTCGACTTATGATGTTATGATGAGGGGAACTAATGATGGCCCTTTTATAGATGTGGCTATGAATTATACAACGGGCAGAATATTTAATCAAGTGGGAGTCTAATAGATGTAGGAGTGTCATTGATTAGATAGTTAAGAATCCCCTAAATCTAGGATAATTAAGTAGCGATGGGACTTCTTAGAACGGGTTCATTTAGGGATAAGTACAAAAAAATTTAAATGAACCAAATATAGATAGAGTTATGCTCATGTGTTACCATAATTAATTCAATAATTGTATGGAGATGAGCACGTACCTTGTCAGTCAGATGAACCAGCAGGGATGAACCAGGTTCATCGTGTTAAAGTCTTTAATTTGACTCAATTTACAAAGATAGAAAAACATCATTAGCAACCAGGGAATCATATTAATACATGGCAAGAGAGTATGGCAGTAAAGTCATGATACTGAGCAATGATTAGTCTGGTTGATTATCTATGTTAGTGTTTCTGGCCAAAAAAAAAATCAATTAGGTGATATTAATCATCCCTAATTCAAGTCGGTTTCTCTCAAAATGCTCCATACTTAGTGCTTTAGTAAAGATATCTGCAATTTGTTGGTCAGTAGCACAAAATTCGATTGAGATCATTCCTTTTTCACAGTTATCCCTTAGGAAATGGTGTCTAACATCTATGTGCTTAGTTCTTTTATGATGAACTGAGTTCTTCGTCATACTAATTGCACTAGTGCTGTCACAGAAAATAGGAATTCATCCAACTTCTATACCAAAGTCCATGAGTTGTTGCTTGATCCATAGCAACTAAGCACAGCATAAGGATGCAACCACATATTCATCCTCAGCAGTGACAAGGCTACTGAAATTTGTTTCTTGGTGGCCCAAGACACAAGGCAGGAGCCCAAAAAGTGAGCCATGCCTGAAGTACTTTTCATGTCAACCAGGAAACCTGCATAATTAGTATCAGCATATCCTACAAGGTCGAAATTACTACCTTTAGGATACCAAAGGCACAAATCAGTGGTGCCTTTCAGATATCTCAAAATTCTCTTCACTGCAGTTAGGTGGGACTCCTTTGGATTTGCCTGAAACCTAGCACAAAGTCCTACACTGAACACAATATCAGGTCTGCTAGCAGTGAGATATAATAGAGACCCAATCATCACTCTGTATAGCTTTTGATCAACGGATGAATCAGGTAATTCCATATCTAATTTTGTAGTTGTGGCTATGGGGGTGTCTATTTCCTTTGAGTCTTCCATTTTAAATTTCTTGAGCAATTCTTTCACATACTTTTGTTGATGGATCATTGTTCCATTTGAGTTTTGCTTGATTTGCAAGCCTAAGAACAAGTTTAGCTCACCCATCACACTCATCTCAAACTCACTCCCCATAAGTATAGCAAATTCCATACTCAATTTTTCAGAAGTCTCCCCAAATATGATATCATCCACATATATTTTCACAACCAGGAGTTCTTTAGCCTTTTCCTTTAAGCACAAGGTGCTGTCAATTTTACCTCGTTTGTATCCATGTTGTAGCATGAATTTTGATAGACGCTCATACCATGCGCTTGGTTCTTGTTTGAGACCATAAAGAGCCTTGTCAAGTTTGTATACATGTTCAGGTGACTCCTTGCTTTCAAAACCTGGAGGCTATTTGACAAATACATCTTCCTTCAGATAGCCATTGAGGAAGTCACTCTTAACATCCATCTGATGGAGAGTGAATTCCATGTGTGCAGCAAATGCTATAAGAAGTTGATTGCCTCCAGTCTTGCCACAGGGGCAAAGGTCTCATCGTAGTCAATTCCCTCTTCTTAATTGTATCCTTGAACAACCAGTCTAGCCTTGTTACTTATAATAGTTCCATCCTCATCGAGCTTGTTCCTGAAGACCCACTTTGTGCCAATCACTGATATGTCTAGTGGTCTGGGTACCAAGTGCAACACTTGACTTCTTTCAAATTGATTCAGCTCTTCTTGCATGTCATTTACCCAGTAAGCATCCTGTAGGGCTTCACCACTGTTCTTTGGTTTAATCAAGGATAGAAAGGCATCAAACGCACACAGATTTTTCAAAGAGGATCTTGTTTTGATTTCAGATGTCAGATCTATTATGATGTTCTCAAAAGGGTGAGAAATCTGATATCTGTGTGGTTTGAGAACCAACTGTTCACTTCTAGATAGTTCCATGGTGTCTTGTTGTCGTGGAACAAGATCAGGGCCAAGGTTTACATGTTGAGTTCCCCCTGTCATCTTGCTTAGGGTAATTGGACCTGGTCCATCACCTGTTCCATCTTCCATATTTGCTTTAATGTTTTCAGTGCTTCTCACCAGTCCAAGCTCCTCATCTTCTGGTTCCTGTCTCTCAGCAAGAGTGTTAGTTTCATCAAGACAACATGTACACTCTCTTCTACACACATAGTTCTTTTATTATACACTTTATAGCCTTGCTATGGGATGAATATCCCAAGAATACTCCCTCATCACTTCTGGGATCAAATTTTCCTAGGGAATATTTGCCATTATTGTGCACAAAGCACTTGCATCGGAAAGCCCTAAGGTGGGATATCTTGGGTTTTCTCCCTTTAAGTAATTCATAAGGAGTTTTCTCTACTAGAGGCCTGGTCATGCATCTACTTATTATGTAGCATGCAGTGTTTATTGCTTCTGCCCATAAGCTATGTGGTAGTTTGCTAGAAAGAAGCATGGTTCTTGCCATATCTTCAAGAGTTCTATTCTTTCTTTCAACAACCCCATTTTGCTGTGTGGTTCTAGGGGCAGAAAAATTGTGATTGATACCATGTTCATCACAGAACTCAGCAAACTTTGCATTCTCAAATTCAGTACCATGATCAGATCTTATTGATGCTAGTTGATTTCCTAACTGATTTTGAGTTTTCTTAACAAATGAGGTGAACATATCAAATGCTTCATCCTTAGATGTCAGAAATAAGGTCCAAGTGAACCTTGAATAGTCATCAACTAGCACCATTACATATTTCTTACCACCTGTGCTCGGAGTTCTCATAGGACCACATAGGTCCATATGAACCAGTTCTAACGTCCTGGTGGTACTGACCAATTTCTTACTTTTGAAAGAAGATCTTACCTGCTTCCCCCTTGCACATGCCTCACAAACTTTGTCTTCCTTGAACTTAATGTTAGGAAGCCCTACCACTAAGTCTTTAGAGACTAGTTTGTTTAGCTGATTTAGACTTACGTGACCAAGTCTTTTGTCCCACAGGAGGGGATCACTGTCCAACACACTTAGGCAAGTGAATTCATTTTCAGACACTGTGGACAAGTCTATGACATAGATGTTATTCATTCTTTTTCCCTGCAAAACAATTTTGTCAGTAAGCAGGTGTAATCACAAAACATTTTGTGGAAGTAAAGGCAACCAGGTTACCTCTGTCACACAGTTGTGACACACTGATCATGCTATATTTCAAGCCATATATCAGGTACATATGTTCAATGGAACGTGTGTCATCCTTACCTACCGTACCAACTCAAATAATTTCACCTTTCTTTCCATTTCCAAAGGAGACATTTCCTGTCATATGCTTTGAGCAGCCACTAACCAAATACCAAATTTGGTTGCCTCCTCTCACTTGAACCTACAAAATGAAATCAGGGGTTAGTTTTAAGAACCCAAACTAGTTTGGGCCCTTTTCTATGAGAGAATGGATGAATCAAGCTTTTTCTGGCCCAATTTGGTAGCCAATTTTTCTTTTTAACAAAACTCTCATTTCTTCGACGGGCCTGCTCTTTTGCAGTACACTCAATTTTGTAGTGGCCAGTCTTACCACAGTGGGTGCATATTTTTTTCTCAGGGAGAGTGAGATACTTTCTTTTGGGATCCCACTTAGGCAAGTGACTCCCGAAGCCAAGCCCTCTTCGGTTGCTACTATGATTCTCTTGAAGCCATGTCAAGGCATCAGAGAATTTATTCCATTTACAAGTTCGATCTAATTCATGTTTGACTTTACCAAGTTCTTCTTTAAGAGTTCTTATTTGTTCATACTTGGCATACATCTTATCTTTTAGATTTCCCAATTTTCTTCTAACATAATATGAGAATGATCAATAACCTTTTTTACTGGATCCTAGCTTTAGCTTTAAGTTTTTAGATTTTAGTTCTATATCTCAGTTTCAAGTGGATGAACCTGGTTCAACAAGACAGTGTTTTTCTTTTCAGATTCACTTACTCTGATTTCCAGGTTCATGCATTTTGCTTTTAGCATTTCACATTCTTTAGAGAGTTGTTCCTTGTCTTTGGTTGTTTCTTCGGAATCATCCATGAAATCAAGTAGCAACTCAGATAGTTTTTCCTTATATAGGAACTTTATTTTATTTTTAAGATGGAAAACACTTACCTCTGGTTCTTCATGTGATTCCTCATCGGATTCTCCAATTGCCATGAGCGTCTGATCTTCATTCTCACCATCTTCTGATTCTTCATCTGAACTTTCCTCCCAAGCAGCAACCATAGCTTTTGTTGTGGTTTTCTTGGGTTGGATCGGCTCCTTCTTCATGTTCCTTCTTTCATATCTTTCCTTTTTCCATTCCACTTCCCACTGAGGATAGTTCTTGATAAGGTGGTCAGTCTTTCTACACTTGTAGCATCCCTCGTTGGTTGGCATTTTTGGAGCTTTTGCTTTGTTATAATTTCCTCCTCTAGAGATTCCCTTCTTCCTTATTAGAAAGTTCCTGAATTCTTTGGTAATCATGGCCATCTCATCTTCCTCAAGATCTTCTCCCTCAGTGATTCTCAGTGCTAAACTCCTCTCCTTCTTTGGACCATCCATCTTCATTGTATGCCTTCTAAGTTCATAGGCATTAGGGTTTCCAATTAGTTCATCCAATCTAAGGGTTTCCATATTTTTGGATTCCTGGATAGCAGTGATTTTGCTTTCCCCAGGAGATTGGTAAGACCCTTGTCAGGATCTTCTCTACCCTGTCCTCTTCAAGAATGACTCTACCAAGAGACTTAAGTTCATTTGTCAAAGTTGTGAACCTTGTGTACATCTCTTGGATTGTCTCTTCTTTCATAGTGAAGTTTTCATACTGTGAGTATAGAAGAGTACCTCTTGATCTTTTTACCCGAGGTGTTCCTTCATGGGCTACTTGCAAGGTATCCTAGATTTCTTTGGCAGTGGTGCAACTTTGGATTCTGCTATACTCGTCTGGACCTAGTCCACACACTAGCCACTTCTTGGCCTTTGCATTCTTCTCCCATTTATTTGGATCCTATGCAGTGCAGTCAGCTCTAGCCTTTGGTACATCTACACCTTCAACAGTCTTCTTCATAGTAGCTAGAGGACCATCAGTGACTATGTCCCAGAGTTCATAATCTTCTCCAATCAGGTGGTCCTTCATCCTGTTCTTCCACCAAGAGTAATACTGGCCATTGCAGAGTGGTGGCCTTGCAGTTGATTGACCCTCCCAGTTTCCAGGTGGTGCACTCATTTTGATCTTTTCCAAGGTGTTAGCCTTTTCAAGGATAACCTGCTCTGATACCAATTGATGTTTTATACTTCAATACCACACAAGAGGGTGGGGGTGATTTTGTGTGGTTTCAAATTTCGAGTACTGTCTCAATAGAAGAACCTGGTTCTTCTTGGTGTTCCAACTTCTACTGGTGCAGAGTAATAAATGCAGTAAATAAAAACATAGAGATTTTTACGTGGAAAACACCTGGCTCAAAAAGTGAAAAAACCACGACCTACTCCTCAGTAGGATTTTCCCAAACTCTACATTACAACTCTGAGCCAAACAACATTTACAAAGTAAACTCTTTTGTAAACCTAGGACTAACTCTAATCCCTATGTAGCAAACTAGCCTCTAGCTAATTGCGGGAAGCTTCAACTTAGCTCTAACTTGAACAGTGTGTACTTATTACAATTGATTCTAATAAAGCTGAAAGATACAATATTAAATCACCTACTACAACCAACTAGACTCAAAGACAAATATATGGAACTGGTTCTTCCTTTGTATCGCACAAGGATTCTTCTTGCAAAATTTCTCTGGTAGTTTTGCTTTGAGTTCTTGCTTCAATTCTGTCTTTTTTTGAATAATTCTTCAGTAGGAATACTTCAACATTATATAGCGCCAGAAGTTGAGATGTTCTTGTTTAGTTCTAATGCAACTCTTCCTTGTGGAAGAGTTTGTGTTTATCTCAACTTCCTTCCTTTGTTTTTGTCCTTGCTGAACTTGAACTCTAACCTCTTATCAATTTGAAACCTTTTCACATTAGGAGACAACCTCTTAGTTTATAAATAATTCACAAATCCTATTTATCTTTTGTGCATGTACGGTTCTTGTGTCGATCGGTTCGTTCGAGATGATTGCTCTGATGGACCTGGTTAAACTGGGTAGGCATTTGTAAATCTTCAAAACCCTGCAGTGACTTGTGTCAACACGATGTCCCTAAGACAGCTTTCCGCACTCGGTACGGGCATTATGAGTTCTTAGTGATGTCATTTGGGTTGACAAATGCCCCAACAGCTTTCATGGACTTGATGAACCGAGTGTTCAGGCCTTATTTGGATTCTTTCGTGATTGTCTTCATTGATGATATTATGATGTATTGACACAGTCTTGAGGAGCATGAGCAGCATCTTCGAGTCGTTCTCTAGACTTTGAGGGACAGTCAGTTATATGTTAAGTTTTCGAAATGTGAGCTTTGGTTGAGTTCAGTTGCATTCTTGGGTCATGTTATATCAACAGAGGGTATTCAAGTGGATCCTAAGAAGATTTTGGCAGTCAAGGATTGTCCTAGACCCACATCAGCCACAGAGATCTGGAATTTCTTGGGTTTGGCAGGCTATTACCGTCGGTTTGTGGAGAGGTTTTCATCTATTGCAGCCCCAAGGAACAGGTTGACCCAGAAGGGTGCCCAGTTCAGGTGGTCGGACGAGTGTGAGGCGAGATTTTAGAAGCTCAAGACAGTTTTGACTACGGCGTCAGTGTTGGTTTTGCCTACAGGTTCAGGGCCTTATACTGTGTATTATGACACATCTCGTACTGGACTTGGTGCGGTGTTGATGTAGGGTGGAAAGGTTATTGCATATGCTTCACGACAATTGAAGATCCATGAGAAGAATTATCCGACTCATGATTAGGAGCTAGCAACCATTGTTCACGCGTAGAAGATTTGGAGGCATTATCTATATGGCGTGTTCTACGAGGTGTTCACGGATCACAAGATTTTGCAGTACTTGTTCAAGCAGAAGGAGCTAAATTTGAGGCAGAGGAGATTGTTGGAGCTGTTGAATGACTATGGTATCACCATCTTATATCATCCGGGGAAGGCCGATGTGGTGGCCGATGATTTGAGTAGAAAGTCAGCTAGTATGGGTAGCCTTGCGTACATTCCAGTTGGGGAGAGACCACTTGCTTTGGATATTCAGGCTTTAGCCAATCAGTTCATGAGGTTGGATATTTTTGACCCCTGTCGTGTTCTAGCTTATACAGTTGCTCATTCTTCATTATTTGATCGTATCCGAGATCGGCAGTATGATGATCCTCATCTGCTTGTCCTTAGGAACACGATGCGGCACGGTGATTCCAAGCAGTTTACAATCGGGGATGATGGAGTTTTGCGGATGCAGGGTCGTATTTATGTGCCCAATGTGGATGGACTTCGTGAGTTGATTTTAGAGGAGGCCCATAGTTCCTGGTACTCCATTCATCCGGGCGCCGCTAAGATGTATCAGGATTTGCGGAAGCATTATTGGTGGAGGAGGATGAAGAAGGATATTGTAGCGTATGTAGCACGGTGCTTGAATTGTCAGCAGGTAAAGTACGAGCATCAGAGACATGGTGGATTGTTTCAGAAGATTGAGATTCTTGAGTGGAAGTGGGAGCACATCACTATGGATTTCGTTGTTGGACTCCCACGGACTCAGAGGAATTTCGATGCAGTATGGGTTATTGTGGATAGGCTAACCAAGTCATCGCATTTCATTCCTATGGCACTTCCCTATTCTTCGGAGAGATTGGCTGAGATCTATATCCGGGAGGTTGTTCGTCTTCACGGTGTGCCCGTGTCCATTATTTCTAACCAAAGTATGCAGTTTACCTCGCATTTCTAGAGGGCAGCTCAGCGTGAGTTGGGCACGCGGGTCGAGTTAAGCACATCATTTCATCCTCAGACGGATGGATAGTCCGAGCGTACTATTCAAATTTTGGAGGATATGCTCCGCGCATGTGTTATTGACCTTGGAGGTTCTTGGGATCAGCTCTTTCCATTAGCAGAGTTCGCCTACAACAACAACTATCAGTCGAGCATTCAGATGGCTCCCTATGAAGAATTATATGGTAGGCGGTGCCGGTCGCCTGTGGGATGGTTTGAGCCGGGAGAGGCTCGGTTGTTGGGTACAAACTTACTGTAGGATGCCTTGGATAAGGTTAAGGTTATTCAGGATAAACTTCGTACAGCTCAGTCCAGGAAGAAGAGTTATTCCGACCGAAAGGTTCGTAATGTGGCATTCATGGTTGGCGAGCGAGTGTTTCTTCGGGTGTCTCCCATGAAGGGCGTGATGAGATTTGGGAAGAAGGGAAAGCTAATCCCTACATTTGTCGATCCTTTGAGATCCTTGATAGAGTGGGAGAGGTGGCTTACAGACTTACGTTGCCACCGAGTTTATCAGTTGTGCATCTAATGTTTCATGTCTCTATGCTTCGGAAGTATCACGGCTACCCATCTCATGTGTTAGACTTCAGCAGTGTCCAGTTGGACAAGGACTGGACCTATGAGGAGGAGCCGGTAGCTATTCTGGACCGGCAGGTTTGTCAGTTGAGGTTGAAGAGTTATCCTTCGATTTGTGTTCTGTGGAGAGGTCAGCCTGACGAGGCAGTTACCTGAGAGTCTGAGTCTGATATGCGGCGTCGATATCCCCATTTTTTCCCTGATTTAGGTACTTTTCTATGTCCGTTCGAGACAAACGTTTGTTTTAGAGGTGGAGAATGTGATGACCCAAAAGGTCATCTCTTGTTTTAAAAGTTAAAATTGTGTTCCGAGGCCTTGAAAACCTCCTCTTGTCTCACCTCGTTTTACGTGCACAGTCCGGGCATATATCCGGAAAGCTTTCATATGAAAAATTGAGAAATTGCTAATTTTTCCTTTAAAGATGAATTTAAGTTTACTTCAGTCAATATTTCAGGTAAACGGGCACGGATCCGGACCCGTGATTTGACGGTCTTAGAGGGTCTGTAGGAAAATATGGGACTTGAGCATATGCCCGGAATTGAATTCCGAGGTCCCTAGCCCGAGAAAAGAATTTTTGAGAGAAATTATTTAACTGAAATTATAAGAGTTTTTGGAAATTTGATTGTGTTTGAATTTGATAATATCAGGCCCGTATTTTGGTTCCAGAGCCCGATACAAGTTTAATATGGTATTTGAGTTGTGCCTATAAAATTTGGTAAGAAACGGAGGTCATATGACGTGATTCGGACCCGTAGTTGTAAAATTTGGAACTCTAAAAGTTTTGAGATTTTCTTTTGATTTTGATGCTAAATAAGTTGTTTAAGATGTTATTTTGGCGATTTGATCGCACGAGTAGGTCCGTAGGATGTTTTCATGGTTGTGTGCATGTTTTGTTTGGAGCCCCGAGGGCTCCGGTGAGTTTCGGATAGGCTTCGGGATGTTTTAGACTTTGAAAATCTGGTGAAGTTGTTGTTTCTGGTGTTCTTGTATTTTGGTCTTCGCGTTCGCGGTGGAACTCATGCAAACGCGATGTACAAATTGGGGTGGGTCTGGTTTCTTCTACGCGAACGCGAGGCCTTGGTCACGAATGCGGAGCACTGGGGGAATCGATCTATGCGAACGCAATTGGCCACATGCAAACACGTAGTATAATGGGAACTGGGGGAGAGGGAGTGATACGTTATGCGAACGCGGCCAGCGGCTCGCGAATGTGAAGGTCAGGGGGGAGCACACCTTCATGAACGCGTAGTGTGTATCGCGAATGCGAAGGACAATAGGGCCACTGCTACGCGAACGCGACAGACCTCTCGCGAATGCGAAGAAGGTCTGTCCAGTGATTTTAAAAAAGTAGCAAAACGGGGAAAAGCCATAATTTCATATCTCTTTCCATAGAATCCGACCTTGGGCAATTTTTGAAGAGGGATTTCATCACCAAATCATTGGTTCGTGTTCTTAAACCCATTTTCTTCATTTTCCATCAACACCCATTAGATTTCTAGGCCTAAATCTTGCTCTTTAAGGGTAGCAATTAGGGATTTTAGGAGAATTGGGGATTTTACAAATTCGGAAATTTAGACCTCGATTTTGGGTCGGATTTCGAAACTAATTATATATTCGGGCTCGTGGATGAATGGGTTATCGGATTTTGGTCCGAACCTCTTGTTTTTGACCAAGCGGGCCCGGGGTCGATTTTTGACTTTTTGGGAAGAATGATAGAAAACCTATAATTAAGCATTGGGGTTGAATTATTTAGCATTATTTATATTGTTAAGTTAATTATGTCTAGATACAAGTGAATTGGAGGCGAATTCTAAAGGGAAAGCGGTGTTTGGGGCTTGAGTTTGGCCGTGGAACCCGAGGTAAGTGTTTGGTCTAACCTTAGCTTGAAGGAATAGGTGTTGTGTCCTATTTGCTACATGTTAGTATTATGATCAACGTATAGGTGTGGTGGCTAGTATCTCTATGTTGGTGTCAAGCATGCCCGTGAGTCGTATATTGTGATTTATATGATATTTTCATTAAGCACTACCTATGTCTAATTTGATAATTATCCATGAAAATGGTATTTCCCATTGCTGAGTATTGGTTCAAGTCAAAAATTATTTCATGAAGCTAATTATTTAAGAGAGATTGGTTATAGATGTTTCCCTTGCCGTGATGATATTGATTCTATTGTTGACTCCCTTGCCGGGACATTATGATTTTTATTATTGTTTATACTGTTGATTTTCCTTGTTGGGATGCTATCATATAATTGTTTGGGTGAGAAAGAGTGTATAGCACGGAGGGTGATGTTGTACGTGATATTATGAGTGAGTGTTAATGCACAAAGGGTGATGTCGTGCCGATATTGTGAGAGTTAATGCACGAAGGGTGATGTTGTGCCATATTATGAAATTAAAAGCACGAAGGGTGATACCGTGCCATGATAATGAGAGAGTAAATTCATGAAGGGTGATGCCGTGTCATTTCTGTTGATTTTTATGGTGAGAACGAGAGTAAAAACACGAAGGGTGATTCCATGCAAATTGTTTCTGTGTTATTATTCCCATTGCTTTAAGTTGATACTTACTTTGTCGCTTTACTTTATTATTTTCATAACTTAATATTTCCTCCCCTCAGCATGCTCCCCTTTTTCCGTATTAATCTGTTTAGTTCCTGTTATTATTATTATTGTTTTTCGTATATGATTAAATTGCAAAGGTTTATATGGTAACGACCCGACCGGTTATTTTTAGCTCTAGCACGTTGTTTGGCGGTTTTAGGCCATGAGTAGCTTCATTTCAGGTATTATGACATTTAGGTGTGGTCGGAATTGAATTTCAGGAAGTTCGGAGTCAACTTGGAAAGAAAAATTCTCATTTCGGAAGCCTTAAGTTGGAAGAATTGACTAATATTGGATTTATGAGTGAACGACCTCAGAATCAGGATCTCAAAAAGTTGCAGCAGGTTCGTATGATGATTTCGGACTTGGGTGTATGTTCGGATCAGGTTTTGGATGACCCGGGAGCATTTCGGCGCATATTGTATAAATTAGCATTTTAGAAGAAGTTTCATAAGTCTGGGTTGAAGTGCATTTCAGTGTTATTCATGTCCGTTTGGGATTTCGAGTCTGGGGATACTTCCGTATGTTGATTCTGGTGTTGGGACCGAGATTGGAAGTAAATTCAGAGGTCCGTAGGTCATTTTGGAGTTATTTGGCTAAGTTAGAAATTTGAAGGTTTTAAGAAGTCCGACCGGAAGTGGAAATTTTGATATCGGGGTCGGATTCCGATTTCGAAAGTTGGAACAGGTCTGTAGTGTTGAATATGACTTGTGTGCAAAATTTTGGGTCAATCAAACGTAATTTGATAGGTTTCAGCATTAAATGTAGAAGTTAGAAATTTCCAAGTTCATAAACATTGAGTTGTGATGCGATCCATTGTTTCAATGTTATTTGATGTGATTTGAGGCCTCGAGCAGGTCCGCATTATGTTTTGGAATAGGTGGGTGTGATTTGACGGGGTCCCGGAGGCCTCGGGTGGATTCCGGGTGATTAACGGATCAAATTTAGAGTTGAGGAAGGGCTGAAGCATCTGGTGTCTGGTGCGACCGCACCGGCGCAACAAGAGCCTCAGGTGCGGCTTTGGCGTCGCAGATGCGGAATTTGGCTGGCTTGGCTGGGGGTGCAGGTGTGAGGTTATTTCCGCACTTGCGAAGGCGCAGATGCGGAAAAGGAAGCGCAGGTGCGGAGCCGGCTGGGGAAGGAGAAAGCCGCAGGTGCGTGTGCTTGAGCGCACCTGCGGTCGCGCAGGTGCAAGGTTGGAGGCCGTAGGAGCGGAGGTCGGGTCTGGGCAGTGTGTATTATAAAACCGAGGTCTTGGCTCATTTGCACCTCATTTCTTCCATGGGAGGCGATTTTGGAGCGATTTTTGGAGTAGTATTTTCAGCATCTTCCATAAGGTAAGTGATTCCTTCCCACCTTGAATTAAATACTTGGATTATACACGGATTAGAGAAGAAAATTTGTAGAAATTTGGGGTTTTGAGGGGAAGACCTAGAATTTGTATTTTTGGATTGTTACCGCGAATTTGGGCATGAAATTGAGAGAGAACTGTATATTTGAGTTCATAAGGTTATGGGTACACTTTATCTTCGAAAACATTAGGAATCCGGGCACGTGGGCCCGAGGGCAATTTTGTCAACTTTCCGAGCAAAGTTTGTAATTTATAGATGACTGGATATCAAATTGGGGAAAAGATGAGTTTACAGAGATGGCAACCGCATCTATTGGGTTATCCTTCATGGCTTTTATAGCCTTTGCCTTTAGCTCCCTCATATCTGGTTACCACCTCTGCAACCGTAATTCATCATGACCCGAGAATGAGTTCATATCCACTTAGTTGTTGAGTATATTTGGGTATCCCTACATAAAATTTTATTTCTAGCTTGAAAAGCTGTACAGATGTAGCGAATAGATTCAACTGTATAACTCTTCCTTTCCTATTACAGATAAATAAAATCTGCAGATGTAGTTAGCAAAATGTTGTGTTAAAGTATGTATAAATGTGAGGAACCCAAGAGATGAACCAGAACCCAATAGCGAGGAGGTCGTATTCTCAACGTTCTCTTGTTTTTTGGTTACTAAANAGGCTAGTTTTTCTACAATTATTAGATAGTAGTTTAAATATCGCTACTAGACCATATTGTAATATCAATAATGGGTCTCACAAGCCCAACATTGATAATAGGATCTATGTAGTTTACTTACAATATCATCTCACAAATGTGAGACAACAAACTACTTTATGTTACGTTTATTTTAATTAAATAAATAAATAAAACTAGCCCTAGGCGCTCAGCCTAGTGGATTATTAAAAAAAAAAAAAAACCCTAAACTTTTGGACTAAGCATAACTCTTTCAAAGAAGTGGTCAGAGATAACTGGAAAGCAGACTTTGAGGGGGATCCT
>ML420259.1:0-17914 GCA_005239525.1 Nicotiana knightiana
GAGGATACTATGGGATCTGGCCGCACGCTGCAACATGTTACATTTTTTATGATATGTGAAAGGCCAAGAGCCTGAGTGATTATGCCACGAGATGGCTTGATATTAGTGCTTGGGCTCTAGGAGCCCATCTGGAGTCTGTACACCCCCAGTGAGCGCAGGTACCTACTGAGTGCGAGTGCCGAGTTGTCACGCCCCGAACCTGGGGGGCGAGACCGGCACCTAGTGCCTCACCTATTCTTGACTGATATGTAATGTCATACTTTGGCCATGGGCCACATTACAACATAATGTCCAATGCGAAATATAAAACTGCATAGAGACTAACGCTGACTGAATGTCAGCATACCGCTGGACCGGTGGGTCGTCATAATTACTACAACTGACAAGCCAACAAAACATACGTATAGGGCCTACAAGCCCAACAGAATGCACTAACTGACAGGATATGTTTACAAGCCTCTACTGATGAATATATTGTGATCGGAACAGCTCCCCAACCTGCTCATAACATATATATATATACACACACACACACAAACAAGATGTACTTAAGGTTCTAGACCCGGAAACTCCGAAAGGCATGGAGCTACCGATCAAGATGAACTTGGGCAACACTTAATTAGGAGGCCTACACGTCTGTCTGTCTGAACCTACACGCATAAAATGCAGCGCCCTCAGAAAAAGGGACGTTAGTACGAAATAATGTACCGAGTATGTAGGGAAATATACTGAAAGCTGAAACTGAACTGATAATCTAATAACTGCAAGTAGCTGGAAGTCAAAGATAATCTGAAGATATGAATTCCTGCCGATACTGACTCAACTCTCTCAATATAGTAAGTAAAATAGTTTTCCGGCCATATAAAGCTCGGTATATATATATAACTGATTTGCCGTAGTAGGCTCGCTCATAGGCGCTAGACCATACTAGGCTCTGATCTCGACCAACTGGGCTCGCTCGTAGGCGCTCGGCCACAGTAGGCTTGGCATATAACTTACCATCTGATCTGAGGTTGCCCGATAGGGGCCTGCTCATCGATTATAGCTCAATGGTAATTAAAATAATGTAATACTGTATATATATAGACTCTCTTTTCTCTTGACTGGAAAAAGGAAATACTCAATTGAATTTGAAGTCCCGATAAGGAGAATATTGTGACTTAAAAGAATAGGAAAAAATACGTAAATTCTGGAATATGAATTTTTCTTTATGCCTCGTTATCAAATTTATGTAATGGCGAGTTCATGCCAAAATGAAGGAAGGGCTTAGCCTTAACATACCTGGAGTAAGGAAAACTTCGTATACTATCCTTGGCAAAGATTGCATCGTACACTTTTAGAACCGAAGTTTTTTTATGGAATTAAGCTTCTGTATGTGAACGTAATAGGCTTCTGCTCCTTTGAAGTTGTTTGAACGAATTTTAAGCCTCTGTTGTTGAAATATTCAAACCAAGAAGGAAAGGATATTACTTTAGGATAGTTACGTTTTTGGTTCTTCTTATCTTTCCAATATGGAAATGTAACAAAACTTATAAGCTTCTGTATTTGAATGGAAAAATCTTCTTTGGATGCTTTTTGAATTGGAAAGAAAGGATTATATGATTTCTATCACTATTTTTTACGAGATTTTATGTCTTATTCCTAAGAGACTAAAAAGACCAAGACTTTTACTCATTAAAGTCTTCATTTCCTAGGTAGCCACCTAATCAAATAATTACGAAGAGTCATTTCTTAGTTTTGTGGTTGTTTGCCACGTTTTTGGGCTTGAATATAATATTTATCTCATTTCTTTTTAATTAATTAGGTAATGTCTCGTTATCCGGTAATTAACAAATTCCCCGTATAATTAAGAATTATCTCAAATTACCTAAAAATACTACTCTTTTTTAATATAATTTATACATTATACTACCGTGGTCATATGGTACCTTGTATGACACTAGTCCATAAATACGGGTATTATAGCTTAGACTGTATAATACCCCAAAATGTCGAATTTCGACGAAATTCATTTTCTTTGATTCGCTCACCTTCTTACCTCCATGAATTTACTTATCACTTTTCTGAAATAGTACAATACTTATAATCCCCATGTAATAACCCAATATTTTTTTTCTATATGCTTATTAAATTATGAGACTAGAAAATTAAGTTATTTTGTAGATATTGAAAAAGTACTAAGCTAGTAGAAAATAATTGATAATAATATATAAGATAGTACAACAAATAAATACTTAGTGGGCCTAATTTAGCGTTACATGTGTTAATTGGGTAATAAAAAAAATGAGACAATAAGTATTATTGAAGGTGTGGACTAGGACAGTATTTTTTTTTATGGCCTACATATTGAAGATTTAGGTTAAAGAGAAACATTAATGAGGTTTTGCGTCATTAGCAGTCGATAGCAATTGAAAGAAAAAAACAAGAAACAAACGGGTCTTCGGCAAAGTTGAGGCCATAATTCATCAACTCCAAATTTTGTATTCAGGTATATTAAATAGTTCATCTCAATTAATGTTTTCCTTGAACTTTAATAGAAAAGAATTGTTTACTATACTTTATAGTAGTAGTAAGAATTGAATTGGTAAAATAATTTATCATGGCAGATACAATCATGAAGCATTGGGAATGAATATTTAATTTAATAAATGAAATTTTACACTTCAATATGGACAAAACCAGTTAGGATTATTTTGGATCTTAATATTAGAATATTACATATGCAGGGAATTAGTTATGAACCTTTGCACACATATGTAGAATGACAAATTATAATTTATGATTCTTTTGCAACAGCTACGTGATGATTGAAAAAATAATAATGAGTCAGTGATAAGTTTTCAAAATCATGTCTAAGGTTGGAATGAAAATTTATCTGTATCTAAGCCCTATTTGAATGTTAACATTAAAGACATTTGTTTCAATTTTATTGTTAAGTATAGAAAGATTTTGATTGTATCCCGTGGTTATGACAGTTTGGATTGGGATAATGGGATATATTACTATTAAGGTGTAAAAGAAAAATATAAAGCTATAGCTCTAAGCTTGAAAGTTAAAGGACATACAGATTTGATCCCGACTAATATAATTGATATTATTAATAACATTTTGAATAGATTGAGGCGATAGGAGTCTGTTTGGTTGGTGTTCTAGACGTTACAAGTTGGAGAAACTTCTCGCTAGCGAGGTAAGTGAGACTTTAAGCTTTGGTACTTGCTTTTCTAAAACCCATTTTAAAAGTGTGTTTTTCTGCCTGGTCCATGTGTTGGGAAAAGCGTGCGCTTGGCAGAATCGGTGGTCTTAGACCAGTCGAAAATGAATTATTTATGAAAAGAATAAATAAATAAATAAATAAAAAATATTACTTTATAAGTTGTCTGATAGTTTGATACGGCTGTGCGCCATGAGGTTGAGTTTAATACGCTGTGCGCCATGGTGTTGAGTTTGACATGGTTGTGCGCCATGATTTTGAGTTTGATACGGCTGTGCGCCATGATATTGGGGCATTGTGTATGCCTTTGTTTATCACCTGAGCATTGTGTATGCTTCATTGAGCATTGTGTATGCTCTGTTACATATTTGATGCATTGTGGTGCCGTTGTAGACCCGTGAGTGTGTTGGTAAATTTCTTTCATTAATTATGATAAGTCCTTAGTGGGTACTCTTGTTGGTTAATTCTTAAGAACTCTGGTGATACGCATATATTGAGTTATTGTATAGTTATCATATTTACTATATCATTCCTGTTGTGGTGTGGTTGTATTTTCTAACACTTGTTCCAGAGGTATTTAAAGTGGCGGGTCGAGGATCTTACTGGGTTATATTTACGTATAACTCACTCCTTACCTGCGTCTCTATGCAGATACCGTTGCGGGAGATAGAGCTAGTGGCTGGCGAGTTCGCTGAGTGGATCCTATTGCTGAGGTGAGCCGCCGCATTATCCATGGAGGCCGTTGTTTCAGCTCTACCTATGTTATGTCAATTATTTCTTTCGGGTTTGCATGCCCGTCACTTAAACTTCTATTACTCTATTAGATGCTCCACATTCTTAGTATGTAATTTGGGGTAGAGATTCAGTATTTGAGTGCTCTTATATTATAAATAAATTATGAGTTTAGTCGAATAATTATTTCGTATTTAATAATATTTTGTGTTTGTGGGCTAGTACGTGTTTCTCTCAATACTTGTATAATAGGTTAAGAGTACATGAATTGGTTCGCCTAGCGGGCAGTGTAAGCTAGGTGCCAGTCACGTCTAGGGGGTAGTTTGGGACGTGACAAAGTTGGTATCAAAGCCTAGGATTTAAGTCCCGGGTCATGGAGTAGTGTTTAGTAGAGTCTTGTTCATGGGTATGTAGGCGCCCATACTTATGATCGTTAGGCTACTAAGCATTTAGGATGTTTTCCCTTCTTTCATTCTTTGGTCGTGCGTTGAGATAACTTGAGGTGAACTTTGGATTATTTCTTTCGCAGATGTCTAGGACACGCAGGCCCTCATCTGCTAGACGTGGTGCTGGACAGGGTACTTCCCAAGGTGGTGGTCGGGTTGGAGCTCATCAGACTAGAGCTCAGACTATTAGACAGGCTGCTCCTCAGCCTGAAGTTGTAAATACGAGTCAATCCCAAGCTACTGTGCCAGATCGAGTGCAAGAACAAGGGCCTACTGTTACCTTACCCGCAGATGCAGTGGTGAGGTTGTTGAATATGTTGGAGGCGTTAGTGCCTACTCAGTGTGGACTTCCGGCTCCCCATACTACTTCACAGGCACAAGCACAGGTTCAGATGAATGTTGCAGCTCCTCAGATGGCCCCTCAGTAGGTCGTTCAGCCAGTTGCAAATACAGGGCAGTCTAAGGATCTTAAGAATTTCATGGATCCTAAGCCATCAGAGTTCGATGCTACACAGGCTTCTATTGAGCCCCAGAAGTTCATTCAGCGTTGTGAGAAGATACTATCTACTTTGGGGCTGAAGGAGACTCGAGGGGTGGAATTTGCTACTTTTCTATTTTCAGGATCGACAGAGTCATGGTGGAATTCAATTCAGAGAGGTAGACGAGCAGGGTTGCCACCTATTACTTGGTCAGAGTTTTCAGCTTTGTTTATGGATAGGTTTTTTCCACAGAGCAAGCGAGACGACATGAGACGTCAGTTCGAGCAAATGCGCCAGGGCAGTATCACAGTTATAGAGTATGAGGCTAAGTTCACCGATTTGGCCAGTTATGCGCCTTTTCTGGTTGCAGATGAGAATGAGAAGGTGAAGAGGTTCGTTGATGGGCTCGAGCATCGTTATCGAGGTCCTGTGGTTAGAGATGGTCGAGGTGGTTCGTATGAAGAGGTAGTGGATACTGCTCTCCGTTATGAGTCTTATCAAGAGAGGGACAAGACTGAGCGAGAAATCAAAAGGGCTTGTAGTGCAGGCGGGTTTAGTTGAGCTCCATCTGGGGGCAAGAGTGGTTTTAATCGTGGGCAGTCCAGACCTACTCAGCAAGAGTCAGTGGTGCAGTCTTCTAGGAGTACTTATCCAGCTAAACAGAGGCAACATCAGATACAGGGGAAGGATAACGACTCATATCAATCAGGTCAACATCCGAGGTGTTCGAATTGTGGTAGAAATCACAGTGGTCCTTGTTTTGGAACAGACGGGGCTTGTTTTACTTGTGGTCAAAAAGGACATATTGCTAAGTATTTTCCTAGAGGATATTCATCTACAAGCCATGCTACTCCACAGCCGCAGAGAACATTTACAGGTACACAGACTCCGATTCAGCCAACTAGAGCTGCTCCACAGGTTGCTCGTGGACAGGGTAGACAGGGTGCACAGACTGCTCAGGGAGCAGGTGGGCCTTCGAGATTATTTTCTATGGCCAGACAGGATGCTGAGGCATCTAATGCAGTAGTCACAGGTATTATCACTATCGGATCTTATGGGGCTTATGCTCTTATTGATCCTGGTTCTACGTATTCATATGTATCTCCATCTTTTTCCATATACTTAGAACGAGGAGTTGAGTCTCTTAATGTGCATTATATTGTGGTGACCCCAGTGGGGGAGACTATATCTGTGGATAGAGTCTATAGAGACTGTGTGATACTTATTCAGGGCAGGGACACCGTGGTGGATCTACTAGTGTTGCCTATGTCCGACTTTGATGTAATTATGGGTATGGATTGGTTAGCGTCATGTTATGCTTCAGTTGACTGTCATTCCAAGCTTATACGTTTTGATTTTCCTGGAGAACCATGTTTAGTGTGGAAAGGCAGAACTCCTCTAACTCAGGGAAAAATAATATCCTATGTAAAAGCACGTCGAATGATTTATAATGGGTGTTTGGGTTTTATTGCTACCGTTCATGATACGCACTTGGAGGATGTTACTATTGATAGTGTTCCGGTGGTTCGAGAATTTGCTGATGTGTTTCCAGAAGATTTGCCTGGGCTGCCTCTAACAAGAGAAATTGAGTTCAGTATTGATTTGGTTCCAGGAACTCAACCTATCTCTATTCCTCCATACCGTATGGCTCCAGCAGAGTTGAGAGAACTAAAGGTTCAACTTCAAGAGCTACTTGATAAGGGATTGATTAGGCCTAGTGTGTCGCCTTGGGGTGCACCTGTGTTATTTGTTAAAAAGAAAGATGGCACGATGAGAATGTGTATTGATTACAGGCAGCTAAACAAGGTGACGATCAAGAATAAATATCCATTGCCACGTATTGATGATCTATTCGACCAGCTACAGGGTGCAACTCACTTTTCAAAGATTGACCTGAGATCAGGTTACCATCAGTTGAGAATTAAGACCGAGGATATATCCAAGACAGTGTTTCGGACCATGTACGGGCATTTTGAATTTTTGGTGATGTCCTTCGGGCTTACTAATACCCCTGCAGCATTTATGGACCTCATGAACCGGGTATTCAAGCCATTCTTAGATCATTTTGTGATTGTATTTATTGATGACATTTTGGTCTACTCTCGAAGTCACGCAGAACATGAACAACACTTGAGAGTTGTGCTACAGACACTTAGGGAGTGAAAGCTTTATGCCAAGTTCGCGAAGTGTGAATTTTTGTTGGATACAGTTTCCTTTTTGGGACATGTGGTGTCACGAGATGGGATTCAAGTTGATCCAAAGAAGATAGAGGCAGTTCGAGATTGGCCTCGTCCCACTACTCCTACAGAGATACGTAGCTTCTTAGGCCTAGCTGGATATTATAGAAGGTTTGTTGAGGGTTTCTCAAAGATAGCCACTCCATTGACTCGATTGACTCAACAGGGTGTTGCATTTCAGTGGTCAAATGAGAGTGAGTAAAGTTTCCAGAAGTTGAAGACCGCACTGACTACAGCTCCGATTTTGACACTACCTACCGGTCTAGGGGGTTTTACTATTTATTGTGATGCGTCTCTAATCGATTTGGGTTGTGTGCTGATGCAGAATGGCAAGGTTGTAGCTTATGCTTCTCGGCAGCTAAAGAACCATGAAAAGAATTATCCAACTCATGACTTGGAATTGACTGCGATCGTATTTGCACTTAAGATCTGGCTTCACTATCTTTATGGTGAGCCGTGTGAAATCTACACTGATCACAAAAGTCTGCAATATATATTCAAGCAAAGAGATCTGAATCTGAGGCAGAGACGGTGGTTAGAATTACTTAAAGATTACGATCTTACTATTTTATATCATCCTGGGAAGGCAAATGTGGTGGCAGACGCCTTGAGTAGAAAGTCTATGGGTAGCTTGGCCCGATTTACTGTTGAAGAACGACCTATGGTTATGGATATTCAATCATTGGCCAATCGGGGGGTGCGTATTGACCATACATTGCCAGGCAGATTACTTGCGGGTTTGGTAGCACAATCATCCTTGGTTGGACAAGTCAAGGCTCTTCAATTTGAAGATCCCCATCTAGTTAGACTCCGAGATTGAGTGCAGAATGGTGGTTTTAAGTCATTTTCTATTGATAATGAAGGTGTGTTACGGCGGCATGGTAGATTGTGCATCCCGATGGTGGGTGATGTAAAGCAGTTGATTCTTGAAGAGGCTCATAGCTCTCGTTACTCTATCCATCCAGGTGCTACTAAAATGTATGAGGACTTGCATAAATTGTACTGGTGGAAACGTATGAAGTATGATATCTTGAAACATGTGACTAATTGCTTAAATTGTCAGCAGGTGAAATATGAACACCAAAAACCAGGCGGTGTGATGCAGAACTTAATTATCCCAGAGTGGAAGTGGGAAAGGATTACTATGGCTTTTGTATTTGGGTTGCCACGTACTTTTAGGAAACATGACTCAGTATGGGTGATCGTGGACAGAATCACAAAGTCCGCGCATTTTATACCGGTTCGAGTTACTCACACTGCAAAACAGTTAGCAGATATTTACCTCTGTGAAATAGTTCGACATCTTGGTGTGCCTATTTCTATAATATCAGATCGGGGTGCACAATTTACTACTGAATTTTGGAAATCATTTCAGAAGTCTTTGGGTTCTTAGGTTGAGTTGAGCACAGCTTTCCACCCACAAACGGACGGACAGTCTGAGCGGGTTATTCAAATCTTGGAGGACATGCTTAGAGCTTGTGAAATTGATTTTTGTGGTCATTGGGACGATCAGTTACCGCTAGCAGAGTTTGCTTATAATAACAGCTATCAGTCGAGTATACAGATGGCGCCATTTGAAGCTTTATATGGTCGTAAGTGTCGTTCACCAGTTGGATGGTTTGAACCTGGTGAAGCACAGCTATTAGGTTCGGATTTAGTTCATCAAGCTTTGGAGAAAGTTGCCCTGATACGATAACGACTTCGGACAGCTTAAAGTAGACAAAAATCCTACGCAGATAAGAGAGTTCGTGATTTGGAGTTCATGAAAGGAGAAAATGTCTTTTTGAAGGTGTCCCCTATGAAAGGAGTCATGAGATTTGGATGCAAAAGTAAGCTAAGCCCGAGGTATATTGGTCTGTATTAGATTTTAGATCGAATCGGGTCGGTGGCATATAAACTTGCCTTGCCTCCAAGGTTGTCTGCGATTCATCCCGTATTTCATGTATCTATGCTTAGACGATATGTTCGTGATGATAGTCATAAAATTCAGCCCGAGGATGTGGAGCTTGATGAGAACTTAACTTATGAAGAAGGTCGGATAGCTATTCTTGATAGGCAAGTGCGACAATTGAGGTCGAAAAAGCTTGCTTCAATGAAAGTATTATGGCGCAACCATCCAAAAGAGGAAGCTACGTGGGAGTCCGAAGTAGACATGTGAAGCAAGTACCTCCAGTTGTTTGAGATGTCGAGTAAACTTTTGTACTCATTCGAGGACGAATGTTCTTCTTTGTGGGGGAGAATGTAATAACCCAATTTTTTTTTCTATATGCTTATTAAATTATGAGACTAGAAAATTAAGTTATTTTGTAGATATTGAAAAAGTACTAAGCTAGTAGAAAATAATTGATAATAATATATAAGATAGTGCAACAAATAAATACTTACTGGGCCTAATTTAGCATTACATGTGTTAATCGGGTAATAAAATAAATGAGACAATAAGTATTATTGAAGATATGGACTAGGACCGTAGTTTTTTTATGGCCTACATATTGAAGATTTAGGTTAAAGAGAAACATTAATGAGGTTTTGCGTCATTAGCAGTCGATAGCAATTGAAAAGAAAAAAAAAAGAAACAAACGGGTCTTCGGCAAAGTTGAGGCCATAGTTCATCAACTCCAAATTTTGTATTCAGGTATATTAAATAGTTCATCTCAATTAATGTTTTTCTTGAACTTGGATAGAAAATAATTGTTTACTATACTTTATAGTAGTAGTAAGAATTTAATTGGTAAAATAATTTATCATGACAGATACAATCATGAAGCATTGGGAATGAATATTTAATTTAATAAATGAAATTTTACACTTCAACATGGACAAAACCAGTAAGGGTTGTTTTGGATCTTAATATTAGAATATTACATATGCAGGGAATTAGTTATGAACCTTTGCACACATATGTAGAATGTCAAGTTATAATTTATGATTCTTTTAACGGCTACGCGATGAATGAAAAAAAAAACAATGAGTCAGTGATAAGTTTTCAAAATCATGTCTAAGGTTGGAATGAGAATTTATCTGTATCTAAGCCCTATTTGAATGTTAACATTAAAGCCATTTGTTTCAATTTTATTGTTAAGTATAGAAAGATTTTGATTGTATCCCGTGGTTATGACAGTTTGGATTGGGATAATGGGATATATTACTATTAAGGTGTAAAAAAAAAATATAAAGCTATATCTCTAAGCTTGAAAGTTAAAGGACATACAGATTTGATCCCGACTAATATAATTGATATTATTAATAACATTTTGAACAGATTGAGGCGATAGGAGTCTGTTTGGTTGGTGTTCTAGACGTTACAAGTTGGAGAAACTTCTCGCTAGCGAGGTAAGTGAGACTTTAAGCTTTGGTACTTGCTTTTCTAAAACCCATTTTAAAAGTGTGTTTTTCTGCCTGGTCCATGTGTTGGGACAAGCGTGCGCTTGGCAGAATCGATGGTCTTAGACTAGCCGCAAATGTATTATTTATGAAAAGAATAAATAAATAAATAAATAAAAATATTACTTTATAAGTTGTCTGACAGTTTGATACGGCTGTGCTCCATGAGGTTGAGTTTAATACGGCTGTGCGCCATGGTGTTGAGTTTGACATGGTTGTGCGCCATGATGTTGAGTTTGATACGGCTGTGCGCCATGATATTGGGGCATTGTGTATGCCTTTGTTTATCACTTGAGCATTGTGTATGCTTCATTGAGCATTGTGTATGCTCTGTTACATATTTGAGGCATTGTGGTGCCGTTGTGGATCCGTGAGTGTGTTGGTAAATTTCTTTCACTGCAATTATGATAAGTCCTTAGTGGGTACTCTTATTTTTTAATTCTTAAGAACTCTGGTGATACGCATATATTGAGTTATTGTATAGTTATCATATTTACTATATCATTCCTGTTGTGGTGTGGTTGTATTTTCTAACACTTGTTCCAGAGGTATTTAAAGTGGCGGGTCGAGGATCTTATTGGGTTATATTTATGTATAACTCACTCCTTACCTGCGTCTCTATGCAGATACCGTTGCGGGAGATAGAGCTAGTGGCTGACGAGTTCGCTGAGTGGATCCTATTGCGGAGGTGAGCCGCCGCATTATCCGTGGAGGCCATTGTTTCAGCTCTACCTATCTTATGTCAATTATTTCTTTCGGGTTTGCATGCCCGTCACTTAAACTTCTATTACTCTATTAGATGCTCCACATTCTTAGTATGTAATTTGGGGTAGAGATTTAGTATTTGAGTGATCTTATATTATACGTAAATTATGAGTTTAGTCGAATAATTATTTTGTATTTAATAATATTTAGTATTTTTGGGCTAGTACGTGTTTCTCTCAATACTTGTATAATAGGTTAAGAGTACAAGAATTGGTTCGCCTAGCGGGCAGTGTAAGTTAGGTGCCAGTCACGTCTAGGGGGTAGTTTGGGACGTGACACCCCAAATAATCTTTTTTTCCTTGGACAAATGTCAATTACCATACGACAAATTCAACGTACAATACTACATGGTGCAATATCGTCGTAATTTAACATTGCGAAGCGAAATATCAACTTAATATTGCAGGGCGTAACACGAGTGCCGAGTGATGAGTGATTGGGAGGCATGAGTGACTGTGAGGTTTCCCGAGGGGCTGATTATGAGTGACTGTGAGGTATGCCCGAGGGGTTGATTCTGATGTTACACACGAGGGGTAGTTTCTGATACATGTTTTGCCCGAGAGGCTTTTTTTTTATTATGATTTTTATCATTTTTACACTAGACTTCTTGAAAGTTATATTGAAATTGTTGGCAAGTATATTCTCAAGTGATTTTTTTACTGAAATCGGCTTTTAAGCGTGATGATTTAATGTATACACTGTTGGAAAGGAAGAGTTTGCCTCTTATGATTTGATGACCTGATTTTATGTGTTTATTACTGCTCAAACATTATTTATTTTCATTACTACTGACTTGGCGTGCTCACATTACTCCCTGCACCTTGTGTGCAGATTCAGGTGCTAGGGCTGACTGAGAGTTGATTTACTGTACCAGAGATTCACGGAGATTAGCGAGGTAGTTGCACGCATCTGTCGCCTTGCCTTTCTCCTTCTTACTATTATAGAGTTTATTTTCCAAAATTTTATATTTTCTTTAGATGCTCATGAACAGTGACTCCGGGATCTTGGGGTTGTATTTTACATTCAGCGTGGCTTTATATGTTTTTTTAAAATGGTTAAATGAGACCTTTATGGATTATCAATTTAGTAATGATATAAATGAAAGATTCTTTACGTTTTAAGTGTTAATTTGGCTGGCCTAGTTCCACAATAGGCGCCATCACGACTAGTTTAGATTTGCGGTCGTGACAGTAGTTGGGTTGTCGCGGACCTTGCGGAAGTTTGATGCAGTTAGAGTCATTGTCGACAGGTTGACCAAGTTGGCACACTTCATTCCGATGGTGAGCATGTACACTTCATAGAGGTTGGCCCAAATTTATATTCAGGAGATAGTTGAGTTGAATGGTGTGCCTGTTTCCATCATATATGATAGAGGCCCTCAGTTAACTTTGCATTTGTGGAGAGAAGTACAGAGTAACTTGGGGGACTTGTGTAGAGCTCAGCACATCCTTTCATCAATAGAATGACAGGCAGTTGGAGCAGAACGTTCAGATCTTAGAGAACATGCTCAGAGCATGTGTGATTGAATTTGGGGGGTAGTGGGATTGATTCTTGCCTTGGGCCTAGTTTGCTTACAATAACAATTATTAGTCCAGCATCAAGATGGCTCTTTTTGAGGCTTTATATGGTTGGCAATGTCATTCTCCCATTGGATGGTTTGAGTCCGGTGAGGCTAAGTTATATAATACCGATTTAGTGAAGGATGCCTTGGAAAAGGTAAAGTTGATTCAGGAGCAACTTTGCACAGGACATACTAGACAGAAAAGTTATGCGAATCAGAAGGCGCGTGATTTATCATTCATGGTGGCGAGAAGGTTCTCTTTAAAGTCTCGCTGACAAAGGGAATCATGAGGTTGAAAGAAGGGAAAGTTGAGCACAAGGTTTATAGGTCCATTCGAGGTGTTGAGACGAGTTGGGGAGGTTGCTTATGAGCTTGCTTTTCCTCCCAGTCTATCGGGAGTTCATCCAATTTTCCATGTGTCTATGATCCAGAGATATCATGCCGATAGGCCACATGTATTGGACTTCATCACGATTCAGTTAGATTAGAGTCTGGGGTATGAGCAGGAGCCAATTTCTATTGTTGATAGGCAAGTTCACTAGTTGAGGTCCAAGAGGATTTCCGCTGTAAAGATTCAGTAGAGGGGCCAACCAGTCGAGGAGGTGACTTGGGAGTCTGAGGAGGACACAGAGAGTAGGTATCCACACTTATTGAGCACTCCAGGTATGATTTTAGACTCGTTCGAGGGCGAACATTTGTTTAAGAGGTGGAGAATATATCGATCCGACCGGCAATTTTTACTTTTTAGAACCTTGTTCCTCTAAATAAGGCTCCCCGTATGTGCTTTTACTGTTTTATGACTTTTGGGTATGGTTAGTTCGGGATTTGGAAGAGTTCGGGTTAAAATCAGAACACTTGGTTCCAAGGTTTGGTTTAAAAGGCTAAGTTTGACTTAGGTCAACATATTGAGTAAACGACCTCGGAATCGAGATTTGACTGTTTCAATAGGGTCGTATGATGATTTCGAACTTGGACGTATGATCGGATGGGTTTTGGACAACACGGGAGCATTTCGTCGCCTAATAGTGAAAGTTAGCTCTTTGAATGTTTTAAAGATCTTTAAATTTGGTTTGGAGTAGGTTTTGTTGTTCTCGAGGTCCAGTTGGGATTCTAAGACTGAGAATAGTTCAGTAGAGTGATTTAAGACTTACACGCAAAATTTGGTGTCATTGCGAGTAGTCTAAGTATGATTCGGCGCATTCGAAGCGATATGGAAACATGAAGTTCATATTTTGATTCAATTCGATTTTAGGGTGTGATTCTTAAGTTTTTTTATTGTTTTCCGCATTTCGATAGTTCGAGCAGGTCCGTGTTATGTTCATGGACTTGTTGGTACATTTGGACGTGGTCCCGAGATGCTCGGGTGTGTTCTGACCGCCCAGAGTTAAGTTGAAAACACCAGATTTTCTGTTCTGGTTTCCTTCTTCGTGAATGCGGAAAGACCCTGGCGTTCCCGATGAGGATTTGGGGACTGGGAGATTTTTCCCTTCATGTTCGCGTATGCAGGGCCACATTCACGGAGGCCAAGACCCTTTGGCCTTCGGGTTCGCATTTGCAGGCCACGTTCGCATTTTCCTTACGCATTCGCGTGTTAGGCCCCGTGTTCACGAGGAGTAGGCGGCCTAGTGCATCGCGTTATCATGGGTCCTCTCGCGTTCGCGTTGAGCCTTTTACCTGGGCTCCTTAGTTTAGCTTCCGCGATCGCGTATAAGTACCACCGGGCAGAAACATCTTTTTAAAACGGGACTTAGGCTATGTTGGCACATTTTATTTCATCTCTTGGGCGGCTTTGGAGATCTCAGAGAGAGGTTTTTACCTAGATTTTGAAGGTAACTAATTTTTACCTAACACGTAATTTTGTGACAATATGTGTTTAGATGAAAAACTTAGGTATTGATAAAAATGATATTTTACCACGAACATGGTTATGGAATTTAGTTAAAATCATATATTTGAGTTCAAGATGTTATGGGTAACAACTTTCTTCGAAAATTACCAGAATTCGGGCAAGTGGGTCTGGCGGTGAATTTTAGGAAATCTTCAATTAGGGTTGGAAAATCACTTTAATAGTTAGAATGTGAACGTTGGAACATGTATTGATTATTTTATATAACATTTGACTATTTTCAAGTCGTTTGGCACCGAATTGAGGGTTTAAAACACAATCTTGGACCGAAATGTAGGCGTTTAGGTAAGTTTCTTTTCTAACCTTGTAAGAGGTAATTAACCCATAGTTGAATTAATTAATATGTGCTTTTATCTGTGGGGGCTACATTGGCATTAGGTGTTAAGAGTCCGTACTTAGCTACTAATTGTGCTTATGTCCGCGTAGTTTAGGCTTACACCATCCTTTGTTGACACCGTTATTTGATTATGCTTACTAATTGCCTTGAATAAATATGCGATTGAGGATTTCAAGATTTTAAAAGTTTCCAGTTGAATTTCTTGTTTTGGAAAGAATTGAGGGACATTATGATAACTTGAAAAATCTATGTTTAACCACGTCGCTAGTATATTCCGCGAGCGGTGTAAATTTTTACTACTCTCATGGGAGCGGGACGTTCGCCTCAGCAGATTAATAGATACATCTATGGCTCGTGTCGTTCAACCCTCGGCACTGCACACAATATATGTATATGTATTTTTGATTGGGTCGTACGTCCTCAGCATAATTCGTGCGTAATAATAATGGAAGCCCAATTATATTTGATATTGTTTGATTGGTTTGAGAGGTTAAATAGTTAAATGAGGGAAATTGATTTGGTACTTACTAACGGTGAAAAGATTGTTAATTTATTTCTTGCGTCCGAGTTCTATTGTCATTTATATATCCCATGTCTAATTAGAATTCTATATACCTTCATTGTTGGCCCATAGTAAGTGTCGAAGCCGACCCCTCGTCACTACTTCTTCGAGGTTAGACTAGATACATACTGGGTACATATTGTTTATGTACTCACGCTACACTTCTGCTCTAAATGTGCATGATCTGAGGCAACTGCATCTAGATATCAGTCTGGCGCGCATCCTTGACCACTACGAAACTTTGCGGTGAGCTACCTTCAGCAGCCGAAGTCTTTCTTTTGCTTTATTTTCTATCTATTTCGTTTCAGACATTAGTGTAGTAATTTTTTGTATATTCTACTAGTAGCTCATACACTTGTGACACCAGGTCTTGGAGATTTATGCTAGTAGACACTTGATGGTTTTTTGATTATTTTACTTATCTCACTTGCTTTCAATATTTGATCTATCGTTTTATTTAAATTTTACTTCTTATTTTTGCACAAACAAAAAAATCAACTATTTCAAATCTTTAAAATAAGGGATCTTAGAGTTAGTTTACTGTTGGCTTTCCTAGCGATAACGTTGGGCACCGTTACAGTCCATAGGAGAAATTGGCTCGTGATACATAAGGTCACAATTTATACCTTAATTCTAAATCTAATGTAGGTCAAAATCCTATTTAGTCACATAAATCCTAAATAGACAAAAACCCTAAAAAATTGCATAAAATTATATCCTGAAAAATTAAAAATTAAAAATCTAATAAGGTAGATTACTAACCTTGAACAACAATGGCAGTGGCAGTGCCGCCGAGGAGAAGAATGATAGTGGTGGTGGTGGTGGCGCGACACTAGTGGTGGTGGAGGCGCGAAACAATGGTGGTGGTGACTGGGGCCGCAGGCATGAGAGAGAAGAGGTGGGGTTTCGATTTTGAGGGTGGGCAACTTGATTTTGGGTGGGATTAGGCAAAAAATCTGTAGGGTAGGGAGATGGAGGCCATGCCAACCTTCGATTGAATATCCTCATTCCTAATTTTATCCAACCTAGTGTGCCCACACATCCATCTACAAAAAGAGCCCTTTAAGTAATAAAGAACTTTCATATCAATGTCTCTATTTCAGTGACATGTCTGTAGATTTTATTTAATCTATATTAACTGGGTCATTGTCACGACCTAAGTTAATATATAAGGCACTGAAATCCAAGTAAATGCTGGAAGTAAATAAACAATTACTACTTCATCTTCCCCAAAAATATCTGTCAAATCAATATCCATGAACTCAGTAACAATTTATCATGCGCATAGGGGATAAGGACAACCGGCCTGAGCCATAAAAATAATCATGTTTGTGCACTACCGAAGGTTGAATAGCCTGAACCATAAATGCATCTTTTCCATAAAATAATCATATATATGCACTGCCGAGGAGCGAACGGCCTGAACCATAAGTGCATCTTTCAATCCGCCGTTGCGTACGGCCCGCTCCCATGAGAGTGGGGGAAATCACACTTCGCTCGCGGAATGTAAATTGCGAAGCGATCACATGCACACACAATATTCTTTTAAAATTACTTTCCATAATCAACTCCTTCAAATTATCAAATTCCATAAATCTTAGGAACCAATGCTACATATCACATGAATTCATAACATATAATTCATTACGAGGAAGAACATAAGGCATGATGTGGGCCTAACTACCCGGACATAATAAGTAGCCGCTACGTACGGACTCTCGTCACTTTGTACGTACGTAGCCCCCACAAACATCACACATAGCATTTAAATCACCTACGGGGACAATTCCCTCTTACGAGGTTAGANATGATTATAGTTGGACTTGACTTAACGGTGAGCTGCTTCTCCTGACGATCCTCGGCAGCACCATAGAGTTTCTTTTGCTTATTTTCCGTCTATTTCTTTCAGACAGTGGGACTGTATTTGTATATTATATCGTTTGTATATTCTATTAGTATGCCCCAAGGACTTTTGACACTAGTTCCTGGCACACAAGTGGTAGTTATTATGGATTACCGGTCGTATATATATTGGCTCACGCCTCCTTATGACTGCTTTTGATTAAAACTGGTTAATTATCCTTTACGATTTATGTTTCAAACTTTAAAACTTGGTATATGTTGAAATATTTAATCAATAAGAAAGAACCCTTAGTAAATTGAGTGTTGGCTTGTCTGACCCCGCTGTTGGGCGCCATCACGACTTAAGTTAGGATTTTGGGTCGTGACAATCATCTTCTCCCATGGTCCTTGCATCAGGGATGGATCTAGACGTTATCTATAGATTTACATGA
>ML420260.1:7723-29015 GCA_005239525.1 Nicotiana knightiana
AGAAAACTTAGGAAAAATTATATTTTTCAATAAAGTTAGTTCCTTTAGCATTAGTTAATGATATTAAGTTAATTTTGATTAGATTCGAGCAAATTAGAGGTGAATTCAAAAGGAAAAGCAATAATTGAGCAGTGAGTGACCTGCGGAGTTGAGGTAAGTGTTTGGTCTAACTTTGGCTTGAGGGAATAAGACTCCCGACTTGTTTGCTATGTGAAATGCATGGGCGTGGTGTATAGGTGTGATGACGAGTATCTATGCACCACCCAAATTGTTTGTTAAACATGATCTCCTTCCCATTCCCAACTTAATTGATTATTTTCTTAATTGTTATATGTTCATTATTGCTTCTATGACTATTTAGCCCTGTTGATCTGTTGTTCGATATTGTTGTGATTATTTGGAAAGAGTATTAGTTGTTTGAGCTAGTTTCCTTGGGATATGTATAACGGTTGAGAGGTTTGGCATTATTTTTACGAATTATATATATATATATATATATATATATATAATTCGTAAAAATAATGCCAAACCTCTCAACCGTTATACATATCCCAAGGAAACTAGCTCAAACAACTAATACTCTTTCCAAATAATCACAACAATATCGAACAACAGATCAACAGGGCTAAATAGTCATAGAAGCAATAATGAACATATAACAATTAAGAAAATAATCAATTAAGTTGGGAATGGGAAGGAGATCATGTTTAACAAACAATTTGGGTGGTGCATAGATACTCGTCATCACACCTATACACCACGCCCATGCATTTCACATAGCAAACAAGTCGGGAGTCTTATTCCCTCAAGCCAAAGTTAGACCAAACACTTACCTCAACTCCGCAGGTCACTCACTGCTCAATTATTGCTTTTCCTTTTGAATTCACCTCTAATTTGCTCGAATCTAATCAAAATTAACTTAATATCATTAACTAATGCTAAAGGAACTAGCTTTATTGAAAAATATAATTTTTCCTAAGTTTTCTCAAAAAAAGTGAAAACCCGACCCAGCGGCCTGCTTGGTCTAAACTCGGGGTTAGATCAAATTACGTTTACCCATTCACCAACGAACCCAAATATGCTATTAGTTTTGAGATCCAACCTTAATTTGATATAAAAATTCAATTTTTACAAAACTCCCTAATTCTACCAAATCCTAGATTTTTACCATGAAAATTCTTTATTTTTGCTTTAGAAGTGATGCAAAATAGTAAGGAATTGAAAGAACAAGGTTTGGAATTGATTACCTATGAATTGGGGATGAAGATTGTTGAAGAAAACTCGCTTTTAGGGCTGGAACCTCGAAAAATTGGAGAAGAAAGAGTTCTGCCCGTTTTTAACAGGTGTTTATATTAGCTGGGTTGGACAACTGTGCGATCGCGGTTAATTATATGCGGTCGCACAGGGTAAGGGAAAATTGGGCTGTGCGATCGCAGGGTGGGGGGTGCGTTCGCACAGGGTAGGGGCTGGGGCAGTGCGTTCGCATGGCTGCTGGTGCGTTCGCATGGTTGCTGGTGCGTTCGCACAGTAGAGCGCGGACTGTTCTCTGCGATCGCACAAATAGTGTTGCATTCGCACAAGCCAAATTTTTGGGACCCTTAGAGATTACTCTATGTGATCGCCATCTTGCCTATGCGATTGCATAGAAAAAATACCTGGACACCAGAAGAAGGAAAAACCAGCAGTTCTTTTAAAGTGAAATCACCCTGTGGCCTATCTGAAACTCACCCGAGCCCTCAGGGCTCCAAACAAATCATGCACGTAAGTCTAAATACATCATACAGACTTTCTCGTGCGATAAAATCATGAAAATAATATGTAATTCTATGAATTAAACCTCAAAACTCATCATTTTCAACAAAAACTCTTAAAGTTCATAATTTCTCAACCGGATATCCGAATCACGTTAAACGAACTCTGTATTTCACCAAAATTTACAGTTAACCTTTAAATATTATAACAAAGCTGTACCGGGCTCCGAAACCAAAATACGGACCCGATACCAATGATTTTTAGCATTATTTCTTGTCTTTAATTCATGAACATTTCAGCAAAATAATTTCTTTCAAAAATTGATTTCTAAGGCTTGGGACCTCGGAATTCATTTTCGGGTATACATCCGAGTCCCATATTTTACTGCGGACCTTCCGGGATCGTCGGAACACAGATCCGGGTCCGTTTACTCAAAATGTTGACCAAAGTCAACTTTTATCAAATTTAAATTCTAAAAAGCACTATTTCTCATATTTCCACATAAAAGCTTTCCGGTTTCACGTCCGGACTGTGCACGTAAATAGAAGTATTTAATTTTAGTCTTTTTATGGCTATTAAGTATGGAACGGAGTCTAATTTTATAAAATGACCCCTTGGGTCATCATAAATAGTCAGTACGTAACGTCCTAAGTTCATATGTAAAATGTTCTTTAATTAGATAGGACAAAGAATCTTTATATTTGAGGTCAGGGTGTACGAAGAAAATCGATAAATCGCATCAAATCAATAATCCGAATCAAACCGGAAATAAAATTCCGATGTGGTTTGGTTTGATTTGGTTTGGTATTGATAAAAAAAACCTGACAATAATTGGTTTGGTTTGGTTTTAACTAAAAAAAGTCAAACCGAAACCAAGCCGATCCGATAGCACATTTATACAATTTTAATAAATATTTTATATATATAAATATTTATTGTAATGTAACTTATAAATATTTTTTAAACGTTTTCACAGTTTTATCTTTTAACTTATTATTTCAAGTTTGGGGTTTAACATTCTTGAATGATAAATAAATTTTATAGCCTATAAAAATAGTAACTCAAACAACGTTCAATTTAATACCAATGCTAACAAAAGAACTTCAATTCAACACTAGGAATGACGATAGTGTTGGATATCTGTTTTTAGTTTTACATTGGTTTATAATAAAAATGCATAACTTAGATTATCTTTTTCTTTAGTGCTTATTAATAGAAATACTTGCTTTATGTAATTTTATTATCTTTATTATTGAATATTTTAGTATAATACTATGACTTATCTCATATTATTGAGTTATTTTCTTGGAAAATACACTATATATGTATCTTACTAGGACTTAGGAAATTTTTGGAGTACAAGTTACATATTTTGTACAACAGAAAAAATCCGAAAACCCGAGAAAAATCGAAAACCCCGACTTTGTTGGTTTAGGTTGGTTTATAGATTTAAAAATCCGACACCATTGGTTTGGTTTGGTAATTAAAAATTTTGAACCAACCCGACCTATATACACTCTGATTTGAGGCTATAGTTGCAGTCATGAATGAGGTGTGTATATAGGTATCCTGAAACAAGGGCTCTACTGTATAAGAACTCGTTGAGGTAAAAGAAATAAATGTCGGATGAATGAATAGTAGAGGTCTCGGATTCAAGCCTAGGAATGGAAACAATAATGATAATGAGTGCTTCTAGAGACGGATCTAAGATTTCTAGAATATGAACGTACTACTAAAAAGAGAGGAAAAAAAGGTATTATCCGGGAATTGATCTCTATTCTTCCAAGTAAATAACTCAACATTTAATCAAGTACACCATTCAGCCTTTTTGGAACATGGGGGCCGCCCGACCAATAGATAATAGGAAAGTTTTCACAAACCACTATTATTTAGTGGTTATAGCTAGTTGTAGCTATCATTTACTATATTACTTCCTATAGCTATGTTTTCGGGTTTTTTAGAGTGTATTCGATGTATTTAAGCTGTTGTATTCTCTAGGCGTGAAACAGGGGATTATAACTAGACAGATTTTTGTATTCGACTGTATTCACGGAGTGAATACAGGGGATTACAACTAGACAAATTATTGTATTCGATTGTATTCGACTGTATTCACGGCGTGAAACAGGGGATTACAACTACTTTTAAAGGGAAAGTAAATCAATTAACATAATAGACTCCTAATATAACTCAAGAAACTCAATTATAACGGCGATAATCTGTATTTGACACGAAATATGCTGAATATTTTTTCCAGCCGATAAATACAACAAAAACGAAGCAATTTGAATACATATATACATATGAATATATAAATTATATTAATTAAAAAAAATATATGAATACATTCATGGAATACAACGAGATAGTAAATACAATGAAATATATGGAATACAGTGAGATATATTGAAATACAATGGAAAAAAAGATAATGAATACAATGAAATACATCGAGATACATTGAAATACCTTGAAATATATTAACAGAATCTTCAAGAAAGCTTTCACAAGCTACCCAGATCGACTCTCTAATTTCGTTTTCTCCTTGGATTCTCATACAAACACAAGATGGAAGATACGATGGCAACTGCGATGGCAAATGATAGCAACTTCGAAGATGACCAGCCCCATGCTATGTCCACTAATGATATTATTAGGGATTCTCGCCTTCTCGACAATGAAATTCGAATCATTAGAGTACCTACCGATCTGTCGACGTTTATTTGATGTTTGTTGAATGCTTTTGTTTTTCCGATTTTGATTGTTGGTGCTTTTCTTCAAGTTATTCCTTTTTCAGATCTGAAGGTGATCGATTCACCATTTTCTTTTGCTGGTCGTGACAGAACCAGTTAAAAATGGAGGGGCTATGGTGGTTAGGTTGAAAAGGTGAAGGTGGAAGATGAGAGAGAGATTTGAGGGGATAGAGAAAAATAATACAAAGTTTATTTTATGGCTTAAGGATAGGAGATGATCATAAATAGATATTTGGCTATAAAAATCAAAAAGTAGCTATGGAATATAATTTTTAAAAAAAGATATTTATTTAAAATAAATAAGATATCAATATTTGCTATAGGAGGTTAAAATTCCTCGATAATATAAGATCAATTTTAGAAAATGTGTACATAAAATTCTACTAGTTTAACGGAGAGTAATGGGTTCAAGACTTCACGTGCAGCATATTTTGGATACTAAACCCACCCCTGAGTGATTCCCCTTTTAATAGGTCTTACACAACGCAAATTTGGATTAATCGGGAGCCCAATGCAAATACTAAATACCGGATAGAAAACCTGAAAAAATGACTAAATGTAAAAAGTGACTAGAAACGTTACACTTTGTGCCATAAATGGATATCAGATTAAGTAGTATTTTAGATGTAAGTAGATGCAGAGCAATTCTTGGAAGCTATACATGAGAAAGAAAAAGAAAAGGAAAAAAATCAAAACAATAAAACAAGAAGAAGAAGAGGAGGAGAAAAGATTCCCATGCAGGGAGCAGTTACTATGCAATAGAAATACACTATGATATAGGGATCGGGTTGGTTCGATTTTTATCAAAATCAAACCAAATCAACTATATCGATTTGGATTGGTTCGGTTTTGTCGGGTTTTTCAGGTTTTCGGATTTTTTTGTTACATGAATATTATTCGAATCTTACTTTGTTAAAATTATAGATATAGTTTTGAATATATGTTTAGTAAATATCGAAAAAATTGACAAACATATGATCTATTAAAATATTCTACTGGGAGAATTTTTTAGTGACACGTGATAATTATTTTCTTATTCGTCTAACAATAATTTTTCGTTAATGTACGCTTTCAAGGTTAACACATGATAGGATCCCAAATATTTCTACATTTTTTAAAAAAAATTCAATATAACGTCTTATATATATATATATATATTCGGATTTTTTACTCAATACCGAACCAAGTCAAACCAAACCTAATCGAGTTTTTTAATCGAATTGGTTTGATTTTTGATTTGGTGCGATTTTTCGGTCGGTTTGTACACCCCTACTCAGACATTAAATATGGAGAAATAGCGACATGTTAATTTATAGTGGAGCAGTAGTAGAAAGTTATGGTGATTTTGTTACTATATCTCTGCTATCATGGTGTCGAATCATTACCATCTGTCGTCAAACTCAAAATTGTGAAACTGATTACTCACATATAACTACATTCCAATGAGTGCAATTTTTGATCGATCAAAACAACATGCATCTCTCCTCTCAATTTTTACAGCTCAAATCATCCACTTATGTTAATTAATCTTTGTTGCGGGACTGCTACAGCTAACAAAATGCATTGTAATACAGTCACAGACAAGCAGGATAGGTGAACTATATTTAGACAGCATATGCATAACGTTGAATACAAAGAACAGACCATGTAAAGCAACTTGCCATAGCAAGTAACCAAGTTGAAACCTTCAGCTTGTTGTCTACAGTTGCTAATTACCTATCTATTGGACACCAACATCTACTCATCGCTTGAATGCTTTGCCATCATCCTCCTACACAGACACCTAAAAGAAGAACGAAAAACGGATCAAGCAGGAAAGTTTTAAACAAATGCTTACAGCAAGTAACTTAGTCTTGCTTCGAGAGGAGAGACGCAGCAAACTTCACTCACGTGAAGCCTTATTTACAAAGAGTCCGCATTCTTAGCTTAGTAGACACCTCTCATTAGAGAAGAAAGTTCATCAAAGAACCAAAGGTCCATTTCATTTTCACCATCCTGAGTTGCATCTGCATTGAGGAAGGCATCACCTGATGCATCCAAGTTTCCCTCCGATTGTTGGGCTTGGAAGAAATTCATCTGGGATTCAAAAGTTGAAAGCTCTTCAGATAGCTTGGGGGCAGTGTTCCCATCGTTAGGCGCTGAAATGTTGGAACACGATAAAAGTTTTTCCTCTGGGCAGGCACCTTCAACAAATTGAGCTTCATCACTTTCTACAGCAGCTGACAGAAAAGATGATATTTCTGGAGTCCTTGAACACGTTTCTCCCCAGCCAAAATCAGAAGGCTCAAAAGAGTTACTTCCTTGGTCAGAATTGAAGTACACACCGGCAGCAGCTGATGGAGGGACATATGAATTAGGCTCCATATCTCCAGGAGTAGGGCACAAATCTTCATAATCATAAAGATTTTTTGTTGGTTTCTCTTCGAAAAATCCCAAATTACCATAACATCCATCATCCACGTTGTTCACAAAAGTGGTGTCATACAGAACTGGGTTAGAGCTCTCCTTAGGGAGTACCTTCCGAGGATTTACTTTACCAGCTTGCCTTGAGGCAGGCACTGGAGCTTCATCAGGAAAGTTTACCTTAGCTTTCTTGCCTCTGATCCTCCGAGCTTCAACATCATAAGCTCTGGCAGCTTCTTCTGCAGTATTGAAAGTTCCAAGCCAGACTCGGACCCCTTTCTGTGGATCACGTATTTCGGCTGCCCACTTACCCCAAGGACGCTGTCTGATCCCCCTATACTGATTCTTCCTCTTTCTCTTGGAAGACTTCTCTACGTCCTTGTCTGAATCAACAGATTTCAATGATTTGGAGCCTTTCACATATAAAATGAAATAAGCACTTCAGTCATCCACAATAGCAGCGTAATTTCTAAGAAGCAATCCAGCAACACAATGACGTAAAGATGACTAAGAAATTGAGCAACCTAGAGAAAGAACTCGCACAGAACATGTTCCCTGAAAATAGCTGATGGTAAATTACAAATAAACATGTTTTATCAAGCCAAGTAATCCGTAAATTTTGTCTTGGTATAGTAATAAATAAACACAAGTGCAGAACATGTTCCACAATATCATCTGCAGTACAACAACAACAACAACAACAAACCCAGCTTAATCCTATATGTGGGGTCTGGGGAGGGTAGTGTGTACGCAGCCTTACCCCTACTCTAAAACAATCCGTCTGCACCAAACTGCCAAAAGATCAAAGCTTAGATAAAACAAAATTGTTTTAGAATTTTTCTAGAGACATCATGTGGCAACCCCCATCAGGTAGAGGAATCATAATCTAGATGACCTGATCTGCAAGAACCTATTTCACAATCAAATTATGTTTGAACTCAGATTTCCAATCCGAATAAACAGATTACATGAATTTTGAGAAAATCTTACCAAAAGAATTTGTTAGAAAGAGCAAACATATCAGCATAAGATTGATAACTGAAGCTAGCTAAAACTTAAATGCATACCGAGCCACCTTATTATGATCAAACTAACGACAGACCATGAAATTTTCATACACCGAAAAAGAACTTGCAAAAGAACCGTAATGAAATTCATGGTCATCTTCTATCCTGATAAATTTTTCAATTTTTTTATTTTTGATAAATGCATAATTTCAATGTTTTCTGGTTAATAATGGAAATAGTATCTTGGCTTCTCGTTCCACAGTTGTAGATAAAGTTATCTTATTTTCTTAGATGAATAACCATATACTAAATAAAATAACAATAATTTCAACAGAAGTAAAGATTGTACAACCCATTTCGAGTTAAATTCAGCATTTTTGCAAAAATAAAAATTGCAGTCCCAGGCCCAAGGACAGCTTGTTTTAGACCACAACTTTTAAATATTATTTCTTTCTTATAAAATAGTGAGATCAAAATTACCATCACAGGTTCCTCTAGATTGTTCAGAAGCAGAGAAAGCAGAAACGGACTTGAGTCCGTCCAGCTTGTAAGTGTCCTCATCGTCGTCAGTGTAATCCTTAAAGTCCTGAAAGTCAGCCTCAAAGTCACCATAATCTAAATCAGCAACCTCAGATCTCAACGGCTTTGAGTATTGGTAATTAAAAGGATTCTTCTTTTGGTTCAGATCGGAGCAACCCCATAACAAGTCGGCGGTGAGTCGGCGGGATGATCGGGGTGGTGGTATGCAGTCGGAGATTATGGCACCACCGCACATTCTTTTTGCGAGTTATTATTTTCTTGGGAAAGTTTGTTTGTTGCGGATTTTCCGAGAAAGAATCTTATTATGAGTTCGAAGTACAAGATTATGCCAAGGGATACGGTAGCGAGGCGCGGCGGAGAGTGGGGCCTATTTTACTTTTATGCCCCTCCCTGAGGCGCTTAATGACGTTTTATCGTCATTGAAACGAAAAAAATAGTATTCCCTCTGTTCCAATACATGTGAACCTGTTTGACATGATACAAAATTTAAGAAAAAATAAAGATTTTTGAAATACGTAATCCTAAACAAGTCAAAAAGCGATCCAGAATTTTATATGGTTATAAAAGTTTCTCATTAAAGATAGAATTGAAAGTTTAAGCTAAATTTTTTCCAAATTTAATAGAATCATTTTTTTTTAACGGACAGAAAAGAATAGATATAAAGAAAAACTGGAACGAAGGGAAACCTCTCTAATCCTTTTTATCTTATCTACACTTGATTCAAGAAAATTATTGAATTAAAATATTTACTCCATTATTTTAGGAAATCAAGAAAATATTGATTTATTTTCAATTCCATGCTCACTACACCAAGAAGGTATAAAGTCATTAAATATTTTACTTAAGAAAAAAATACGGATAATAATTAATACTGTTAAATATTTTTTTAACGAGTGTACTAAAATCTTAAATGACAGATAAAATGACGAGGGAGTAGTAAAAAGAACATTGATATGTATCAAATTGATCTCACTATCTAATCATCTATCTAATTGGGAAACTCCCAAATAATTCATACTCAACAAAATAAATACTTAATAATAGGGATGAGGTCAAGTCAACTAGTCAAGCTAAGAATCTTCACATTTTTATCTTTTTTTCTTTTCTTTTTATACTGTCTAAATGAATGTCGTATTCCATACTCAAAATTAAATAATTGAGTCATAAATATCATAGACTATGAGACCTTAGATAAAGAGATATAGTGGTAGTGTTAAGATCAAGAGGTACAAAATTTGAACTTGATGCGGTTCTGCTTATTGATATTAGGCAAGACATAGAGACGTTTCTAACTTATCGTTGACATGACCTTTGATAGGAGTGTGTGAAGGTTGAGAATTAAGGTAGAAAATTAAATATTCAAGTGTTTTCCTTGTACATACAACAGTAATATTAGTATTAGTCTTGTATTTTCTTAGTCGTAGATTTCTGTTTCTAGTTATGATTTCTTTTTGTTATTTGTAACTTGATAGCTCATGTTATTGCTTATTGCTTCATTTTTCCTCTTTCTTTGAGCCAGAGAGTCTACCGGAAACAGTCTCTTTACTTTCTCAAAGTGGGGGTAAGGTCTGCATACACTATCCCCGCAAGATCCTGTTGGGTTTTTAAGCTATTAATGCTTAAAATAGGGTGAATGGGAAATGGAGGAAAAATGAAATATTTGAGTAATACTTGAGTTTCCCTCCTTGATTGTCTCATATGGGAAGAGGAAAAGGTTTTTGATGGGTATATAAACAATTGCTCTTCTTCTAGCTCATAAAGAGTTGAGAAGAAGGCAAGCCTCGCGCCGTCGTCGCTCGCTCGCTCGCTCGCTCGGCTCGGCTTCAGCTTCGAAAAATGTTATTAAATATTTGTATTGATCCAATTCAACCGATTAATTAATTTTTGGACCAAATTTATTTGTTAATAGTAAATATTAACAGCAATGTTATTAAATATTTGTTTTAATCCAATTTTCAGTTTTCTATTTTTGTAACATAAAATTAACTACCATCTTCAATTTTCACTCTTTATTGTTGAGTAAATAGCCACTGATGTTATGGCATTCATGCTATGGCAAACAGTCATTCTGAAGAGTTGCACCTCTTCAGATTTCAACCCAACTTTGACTATAAATACAGGTTCATTCTCTCAGATTTTCCATATGAATTTCTGATTTCTCCTCCTTTCTTCTGCATATTTTTAACTTCAAAGAAAGCAACAGTAAGTATGATTTGCTATCGAACTTTGTGTTCGCTGAAACACTGGGGTTTGAAGTACCACTACACCAGTGTGTAATTCGTTCTATCTTGGGAGGAAATAATCCATAACATTGGGTAGTAGGAAGAGATTAAATTCCTTAAGAAAATATGAATTCAGTGGGCTCGAATTGATTTTATTTCATTTACATTTCTATTTGAATATTATTTTATTATCTCCAGAATTATTTTACAAATACAGTTTACTAATAAGCTTAAGGAATTTAATATATTTTCTGTATTTGTGTTATACCCACTGTTTTTGAAGAGTAAACCTTTGTGGTTTTCTACTCTATTGGAGATTAAAACCTACGTGATTTTATTGTTTGTGTCATTCTTTTACAGAAATGACGAGTAACAACGGAAACCAAGATGTTCCAATGGTAACTGCCAATACCTTAACGAGCCGAACAACACCGGCAGCATTGGCACCTGCGGAGAAACCCGAAAAAAATTTCGGGATTGATTTCAAGCGCTTGCAGCAAAAGATGTTCTTCTACTTGACTACTCTAAGTCTCCAGAAGTTCATCAAGGAAGATGTTCCTATGATGTCCGATGAAACTCCAGAGAATGAAGGCTTTCTCGTGATTGAGGCGTGGAAGCACTCTGATTTTCTGTACAAGAATTATATTCTTAGCGGACTGGAGGACGCTTTGTATAACGTCTACAGTGGTATGGAGACGTCAAAAGAACTGTGGATTGCGCTTGAAAGGAAATACAAAACTGAAGATGTCGGGTTGAAGAAGTTCGTTGCCGCAAAATTTTTGGACTACAAAATGGTAGATAACAAGTCTGGTATTACCCAAGTCCAGGAATTGCAAGTGATTATTCATGATCTCCTTGCTGAAGGTATAAGTAGAATTAATACTAATGTTGGTAGTATTAATTTTATTATGTTTACTAACAGAATTTTCATTGAAGGTCTTGTCATCAATGAAGCATTCCAAGTAGCAGCGATGATTGAGAAGTTGCCTCCGTTGTGGAAGGACTTCAAAAATTATTTGAAACACAAACGCAAGGAGATGTCCCTTGAAGATCTCATTGTTCGGTTGAGAATCGAAGAGGACAATAAAGATGCTGACAAGAAAGGCCGTGGAAACTCAACAATAATGGGAGCAAATATTGTTGAAGATAACAAAAAGAGGAAGAAGGCTTCTCGACGGAAAAATAACCCAAGCAAGAAGCGGTTCAGTAGAAATTGCTACAACTGTGGAAAAGCCGGACACAAATCTACGGAGTGTCGTGCTCCGAAGAAAGACAAGAAGAAGGGTAAGAAACATGGTTGAAAAGCATGATGATGTTGATGACTTGTGTGTCATGCTTTCTGAATGCAACTTGGTGGGCAATCCTAAAGAGTGGTGGATTGGTTCTAGAGCCACTCGTAATGTTTGTGCTGTTAGAGAAGCTTTTGCTACTTATGATCCTGTTGGAACTGAAGAGACGTTTTCTATGGGAAAGTTGAAAAGGCCAAGATTGAAGGATATGGGAAGATATTTCTCAAAATGACTTCCGGCAAAGTGGTGACTTTGAACAACGTCCTTCATGTTCCCGAGATTAGGAAGAATTTAGTCTCTGCTGGACTTCTTGTTAAGAATGGTTTTAAATGTGTATTTGTATCCGATAAGGTTGTAATAAGTAAGAACGAGATGTTTGTAGGAAAAGGTTACCTCACCGAGGGCCTTTTCAAGCTGAATGTAATGGTTGTTGAAAATAATAATAAAATTTCAGTTTCGTCTTACTTACTTGAGTCAAACGAATTATGGCATATGTGTTTGGGTCATGTCAATTATAAAACCTTGCGGAAAATGATTAACTTGGTAGTATTGCATATGTTTGAATGCAACAAATTAAAATGTCAAATATGTATGGAATCTAAGTATGTTAAACATCCTTATAAGTCAGTTGAAAGGAATTCAAATCCTTTAGACTTAATTCACACAGATATTTGTGCCATGAAGTCAATATCATCTCGCGGTGAAAAGAAGTATTTCATAACTTTTATTGACGATATTACTCGATATTGCTATGTTTACTTACTTAATAGTAAAGATGAAGCAACAGACGCATTCAAACAATACAAAAATGAAGTTGAAACACAACTTAACAAGAAAATAAAAATGATAAGAAGTTATAGGGGTGGTGAATATGAATCTCCTTTTGAAGAAACATGTTTAGAATACGGAATTATTCATCAAACAACGGCCCCTTACACTCCCCAATCCAATGGAATTGCGGAAAGAAAGAATCGTTCATTAAAGGAGATGATGAACGCATTCTTGATAAGTTCTGGTTTTCCACAACACTTGTGGGGGGAAGCCGTTCTTACGGCTAACCGAATACTAAATCGAGTACCCCATAGCAAAATACAATCCATTCCATGTGAAAAATGGAAAGGAAGGAAGCCCAACTTAAATTATTTTAAAGTGTGGGGGTGTTTGGCAAAATTGCAAGTTCCTAAACCCAAAAGGGTAAAAATAGGACTGAAAATCGTTGATTGTGTTTTCATAGGATATGCTACCAATAGTAAAGCATATCGATTTCTGGTTCATAAATCAGAAATTCCGACATTCATAATAATACGGTTATAGAATCAGATAATGCTGAGTTCTTTGAAAATATATATCCGTATAAAATGGAATGTGAGTCGATTGGTGAAGGATCTAAACGACCTCGGGAAGAAACAAAAGAAAGTACATTTAATCAGGAGGATCCAAGACGTAGTAAACGTCAAAGAATGTCTACTTCATTTGGACCAGAGTTTGTGACTTTCTTATTGGAGAATGAGCCTCAAACATTTAAAGAAGCTATGTCTTCTTCGGAATCATTATTTTAGAACGAGGCAGTCACTAGTGAAATAGAATCCATATTGAACAACCATACATGGGAATTGGTTGATCTTCCTCCTGGAAATAAATCGTTGGGTTCTAAATGGATCTTTAAGAGGAAAATGAAAGATGATGGCACTATTGACAAATATAAGACAAGACTCATGGTCAAAGGGTATAGACAACGAGAAGGTCTTGACTATTTCGATACATACTCTCCAGTTACAAGAATTACGTCCATACGAATGTTAGTAGCATTAGCTGCAATTTATGGTCTTGAAATTCATCAAATGGATGTTAAGACAGCCTTCTTAAATGGAGAGTTAGAGGAAGAAATCTACATGGAACAACCTGAAGGGTTTGGGGTTCCAGGTAAAGAAAAGAAGGTATGTGGACTTGTTAAGTCCCTTTACGGATTAAAACAAGCACCCAAACAATGGCATGCGAAATTTGACCAAACAATGTTGTCAAATGGTTTTAAAATAAATGAATGTGATAAATGTGTGTACATAAAAATTGTTTCAAATCACATAGTCATTGTTTGCTTATATGTGGATGATATGCTGATAATGAGTAATAAGATTGCCAACATAAATGCGACTAAGCGTATGCTAACTGGCAAGTTTGATATGAAAGACTTGGGAGTTGCTGATTTAATTCTGGGAATTAAGATCCATAAGACTTCTCAAGGTCTGGCATTGTCATAATCTCATTATATTAAGACAATACTTGAAAAATTCAAGCACTTGGGCTTTAAAGTTGCAAAGACTCCAATTGACGTGAGTCTTGCATTAGCAAAGAACAAAGGCCAAAGCATATCACAATTGGATTATACTCGTGTGTTGGGATGCTTAATGTACATCATGAATTGTACACGACTAGATATAGCTTGTGCTATAAGTAAAATGAGTCGATATACGAGCAATCCAGGTCAATCTCATTGGATGGCAATGAAACGAGTTTTGGGGTATTTAGTACATATCCAGGACTTTGCTTTTTACTACAGTAAATATCCTGCGATCATTGAGGGATACTGTGATGAAAATTGGATCACTGGATCAACTGATTCCAAGTCTACAAGTGGATATGTATTCACTATTGGTGGAGGAGCGGTATCTTGGAAGTCGTCCAAACAAACTTGTATTGCCCGCTCTACAATGGAGGCTGAGTTCATAACATTAGATAAAGCCGGTGAAGAAGCTGAATGGCTCCGGAATTTCTTGGAAGACATTCCATTTTGGGCTAAACTGTTGGCACCAATATGCATACATTGTGATAGTCAAGCGGCAATTGGAAGGGCTGGGAGCGTTATGTATAACGGTAAATCTCGTCATATACAACGAAGACATAAAACCGTTAGGAAATTACTCTCTAGAGGAATTATCACGATTGACTATGTAAAGTCAAGTGATAATGTGTCGGATCCACTTACAAAAGGCCTAACTAGAGAGGTAGTTGAGATATCATCAAGGAAAATGGGACTATGGCTGAGAACAAGTCATAGTGGCAGTAATTCTATCTAGAAGACTGGAGATCCCTTTATCTATTTCCAAGGAGATCAAACAAAGTCATTAATAACGGTTCAACATTGTCAACTAAACTTTTGGTCCATTCTCGTGATGAGACAATGTTCAGTACCAAGGATAAAGCACTAAGGCTTTTTAATAATTTCTAAATTTGATACCAGGTATATCAAATAGTGTATCTACGGGATGACATGTTCAGGAATCACCTATGTAAGTGTAAAGTGTTAGCCGCTTCAAGGAGAATTTTGCAAGGTCAGTTCTCTATGCATTTATGAAACCAGGCGGTGTTCATGGCTTAAACGAACACAACAATGAGAACCAAAGACGGTTAAGGGTTGGTTGTGTGACTTATGGTTGTCTAGGTATACACCAAATTTCGACGGTTCAAAGATATCAAATCGAGTATATCCGACATAAGTTCACTACGGAAAGTTCAAAGGGAAACCTACTTATCCAGATGCAACTAATCCTTGCTTGCGAATCACACAGTTTTTCATGCATACTTCTGTGATATAGCCATTCCCATTTATGTGGGGGATTGTTGGGTTTTTAAGCTATTAATACTTAAAATAGGGTGAATGGGAAATGGAGGGGAACTAAAATGATTGAGTAATATTTGAGTTTTCCTCCTTGATTGTCCCATATGGGAAGAGGAAAAGGTTTTTGATGGGTATATAAACAATTGCCCTTCTTCTAGCTCATAAAGAGTTGAGAATAAGGCAAGCCTCGCGCCATCATCTTCGTCGTCGTCGTCGTCTTTGCTCGCTCGCTCGCTTGGCTTGGCTCGGCTTCGGATTCGGATTTGGATTTGGATTTGGCCAAATGATCGATCATTGATTAATTTTTTGGACCAAATTTATTTGTTAATAGTAAATATTAACAGAAATGTTATTAAATATTTGTTTTAATAACAAAATATTAATATTAAATCCAATTCAGTTATCCAATTTTCAGTTTTTTGTTTTTGCTCTTCAGATTTCAGCCCAACTTTGTCTATAAATACAAGTCCATTCTCTCAGATTTTCCATACGAATTTCTGATTTCTCCTCCTTTCTTCTGCATATTTTTAACTTCAAAGAAAGCAACAGTAAGTGTGATTTGCTACCGAACTTTGTGTTCGCTGAAACACTGGGGTTTGAAGTACCACTACACCAATGTGTAATTCTTTCTATCCTGGGAGAAAATAATCCATAACTTTGGGTACTAGGAGGAGATTAAATTCCTTAAGGAAACACTATGAATCTAGTGGTCTCGAATTGATTTTTATTTCGTTTACGTTTCTGTTTGAATATTATTTTATTATCTCCAGAATTATTTTACAAATACAGTTTACTAACAGATCCCACTGGTCGGATTCAAATGAGTTTTTTTGTTGTTATTGTTGTTGTTGTTATAATTTTTAAGCAAATAATTCCGATCCCTACCAGGAATTTTTTAGGTAATTAGGGTTTCATTGTGATTAAAAGAATATATAGACTAGGGGTATACATGGACTAGGTTGTTCGGGTTTATCAAAACCAAACCAAACCAATTATATCGGTTTGGATTTGTTCGGTTTTGTCGGGTTTTTGGGTTTTCGATTTTTTTTTGTTACATGAATATTATTTCAATCTTAAAGTTATAGATAAAGTTTTGATAAGTGAATATATGTTTAGTAAATATTGAAAAATTGACATACATATGATCTGTCAAAATATTCTAATGGAAGAATTTTTTTAGTAATATATGATAGTTATTTTCTTAGTCGTCTAACAATAATTTTCATTAATGTACGCTTTCTAGGTTAACACATGAGAGGATCTCAAATATTTCAATATTTTTAAAAAAAATTCAATATAAATTCTTAAAAATATATATAACAATATATTTATACGTCGGTTTGGTTCGGTTTTTTTACTCAATACCAAACCAAGTCAAACCAAACCTAGTCGGATCTTTTAATCGATTTGATTTGATATTTCAATTTGGTGCGATTTTCCGGTTCGGTTTGAACACCCCACTTAATCAAGAGTTTTCCAATGATTCAACATTATTCCTACATTAGTTGTAATGTAAAACACAAATTAAATGCACTAAAGCTGGTCATAAAAGTAATTTGTGATATAGAATGATGTAGACTATTCTAGGAGTAATTGAATGCGTAGCTGTGGCCTTAATTAATGGAGCAAAAACCTAGTTAAGCGAAACCAAATTTGACTGAAAATTTTGCTTTTCTTGAATTAGAAAACATTTTGTATTAGCTTAATTGATTTTGATACTTTGGCTTTTTACTAGCTTAATTGTTCTGATACATTGGCCTTGAAAATTGAGGCTTAATCTAGATAATTAGATTGAGGTGGATTGTTATTTAAAGGATGGACGGTGGATGTTTAATTTGGTTGAGCTAATCAACTTTATGAGTAATTACGTAAACTATTAATGATCTTTATGTTGTTTTTTGCTAATAGATTGTTATCCTTAATTATTGCTTTTACAACAAACATAGAGCTTGTTTGAATTAGTTGATTGTAAGTAGCTGATAAGTTTGGATAGAAGAGGTAAAACTAATAATAAGCGATTGATATGTTTGATTAAAAAAAATTGATAAAAAGTTATTCTTTTGTTTGATGATTAAAAAGTTTCTTTATAAAGAAAAGGATGAACAACGAATATGCAACGAAGAGAAGCTCCCCCTTCTTTCTACTCATCAACATCCTCTACACGCCTTATCAAATGACCAATCCAACCTCTGTCAATCGTTCACAGACACACACAATCCCTGTACCTCCAGAGCCACCAGCCGTAGCTAGTCCATCAAACTCCTTGAATCCCTCACCAAGCTTCAAATAAAAACTCTTCACAGAGGGCGTTCAATTTACGGAAGACACAGATATGCATATGTGTGATGAAAATTGGGTATCGGCGCAATTTGAACCCAATCCGACCACCAGCTGCCCACAACCCTACTTGAACCCACAAAACTCTTTACAACTCTCTGATGAAGATAAGCAGCACATGTACCTGCCATGGAGATTCTTACTAATTATAAAACTACTAGGGAAAAGAATCCCCCATCAATATTTGAAGGCAAAAATTCAACAACTATAAAAACCTACAGAACAATTCCCTCTAATTGACCTTGGCTCAGACTACTTCATTGTCAAATTTAAAAAGGAAGACAACATGATCAAGGTGCTACAACAGGGACCCTGGTTCATCAATGATTAATTTTTAACAATACAAAAATGGGAACCCAACTTTGTAGTCAGCCAAGCAAAACAAACTTTATCTGTTGTCTGGCTAAGATTACCAGAATTACCAATAGAATTCTACGACGACATGATCCTTAAAAAGATTGGTAATTTGATTAGAAGACTCCTAAAGATCGATATTTGCACAAGTGCTACTCTAAGAGGAAAATTCACAAGGCTCTGTGTTGAAGTCCCACTAGAACACCTCGTTAAATCCCATATATACATTGGTTCCCACAAGCAGCCTATAGTTTATGAAAGTAAATACCTTCTGTGTAAGAGATGCGGCAAAATTGGCCACACCCAACAACAATTCTCGACTCTATTAAATAAGGAAAAGCAAATCCCCACTAACCACAAAGAAGATTCATCCTCTTCATCCACAAACCTAACCATCAGAGACTCCAAGGAGGAATGGCTTACGGTATCCTTTCCAAAGAAAAAGAAGGGCCCTTCATGCAGGCATAACCAAGAACAAAGAGTGAACAAGGATCAACCTACCCCACCTACTAATGAAGGTATTAATGTTTCGACTTATGAGGAAACTTCAGGTAAGTACATTAATACTCAAAAGTTAAACTTTAAAACTAAGGCTATCAAGTCTTCTCAGAGTCTTTGCACTAATAGTGACTCCTTCAATAATAAAGATACTCATGATATACACCACCAATCCTTTAAAATCCAAACTCACAATAAATTTTCGAACCTTCCCATGCAGGAAGAATATTCTGATCATTCACAGGGAACCCTAATCGTTGGTACTGCCTCACTCGTCCACTCTCCACTGCCTTCGTTAATTTCAAAGGAGCCAACTCCCACTGATACACCACGTGGCATAAGCGTGGCTAAGACTAATACCTCCCCACCAATACATTCTGATAGTGACATAATGATATTTACCCCTACTAATACTAATGACAGCTCTCGTATTAGTAACAAACCCCTTCTAGAGACCACTAAAACCTCTTGCGCCTCCAGCACACCCCTCTCACCCAATGCATGCAATCAACACTTGGTCAATCCTATTGGACAAGTAGACATGCATATGGAAACTTTAGAAGTTAACCATACACACACGCATAATATATCTTCCATGCAAACCAAATCTAACTCATACGATCTCCAATCATTCCCTACACACGCCCCTCCCTCATCATAATGTCGGGGTTATTAATTCCCCTAAACAGGAGATCAACTCGACTTGTCCCCCAACTCATAGGATTACTCGAACTCTCCCAATGGACACCTCATCACCAACTCCTCCACTGTTTCCACCACCACCTCCCCCACTATTCCCACCCAACATCCCAGTATATGCAACCCAAACAATCCCCCCCCCCCAACCACCCCTATCGTGGATCGAGGGACAAGCAGTGTTCTTCAACCTGACCATCAATGGACAGGAGATAATCGTTATAGTCCAAAACCAAAACTTCATGGCTCAACTGATAACTGAGGGAATGATATTAGCAATGGACAACTACATGAACCACATGTGGATGGCGAATGTTCTAGACCCATTAGCCCCGACAGTAGCCCCAGCTCTCTTTCACAACATGCATGCCCAATGGACACTACCACAACACTTCAACCCCCTCCTAAACATGAACCAAGTCTACGACCTACCCTTCTTCACTCGATAGGAGACAATCAACATAAACCCCATGTTATTTCCATGGCATCCTCAACAAACTCAATCTCAACAAACACATCAGATGCCCATGTACATGGATCATCCACAACCCACATCTCCACAAGAACAAGGAGAAATGGAGGACCAAAGAACCTCGTTTACAGAAATCTCAAGCTTGTGAGGAGCAACCCTTATGCTATTCCCAGAATTGGAGGACAAGAAATACATTCATCGCTGCCCCGTAGCCCTCTAAAAATGCTCCCTTTACATTCGTCCACCGCTCAACACTGCGATAGCAAAATATGTAGTAGTGATAAGTCCATCACTGAGAGGCAGCCAACTCCCTCCACTGCTAAATCAGAACAGCTTACCACACCTAACATACCCCCAAACAATGAATAGATCAACAAGCTTTGTCATATGGAACATTACGGGAGCAAATAATGACAATTTCAGACGAAACTTCAGGGAATTAATTAACACATATAATCCTGATCACGCTCAACTATGTCTAATAAAAGACTAAGTGGGTGTTGCAAATATAATCCGGGGTATTATGCCCAGAGTCGATCCCATAGAGAATTTACGTATCAAGCAAGCTGTTAGAATACTCAACTGTCACTTGATGTTATTTAAATTACTAACACTAAAAATTAAAACTAAAGATTAACTACGCTAAGGTGTAAACAATTGTAATAAAGATCTAAAGTTATGGTTTCCCCCGTCGATGAATTTACTTCTCGGATACTTTATATAGCTTGATTAGTTGTCTTTATCAATCATGAACACTCTATCTACCATAAATCTCTCTCAAGTAATTATGATAATTTACTAGACGCACTCTCTCAAGTTACGCTAGCTAGATTGCATTACAGTTCACTTTAGATTGCACCCGAGGTATCGTTATCTCTAATCCAACCTCTAAACCCTCGGTTATGAATTTCATCTATACTCCGGGAGTGATTTTGTTCAAACAACTACCTAAATATGCACTCTCTCTCTCTCTCAAGTAGATACATAATAAATAGGAACAGCTAATTGATGGCCATTCAATTAACTAAAACAAGAACGTAGTTGAACAAATAGAGATTAATCAACCAATCGGAATTATATTAATAACACAATAAGTTCATCCCTCAACGGGTTCTACCAAAACCCTAGATTAAAGAAGTTAGCTAAACAAGTTCATAAGAATCAAATCGAAAATAACTTGCATAATGAAACTACAAAGTAATGAAGAAAATCTGTACAAATTGATATCTTGCCGTCCGTCTCTTCTAATCTTTCGAATCCTCCTCTTCCAATCTCTCTTCGAATCCCCTATAAGTTGTATTTTTGGGGTCTATTTATATGTTTAGGACAAACCCTAAACGTGTAGGAGACTTC
>ML420265.1:0-38908 GCA_005239525.1 Nicotiana knightiana
TAATATTTATAGCAAAAAATAGTATAGAATTTGGGTGTGGTCAAAAAATAGTTGTTCACAAAAGGGATCGACACTTACAGAATGGACATGCATGGTGGCCGATCATTAATGTTGCATGACGTCCTATATGTTCCAGAGATTCGACGAAACTTAGTCTCTGTGTCTGTTCTTTTAGATTTAGATTTCAATTTGAACGTCAGTTGCAATGGTCTTAGAATTACTCTAGACAATATTTTTTATGGTTTGGACATCGTTATGATGGTTTTATTGTGTTATATTGTAATCCTTCTACATATAAATATTATATTGACCGTTGTGTTATGGCATGTTATTATAGTAATAATAGTGTTGATGTTATTGTTGATACCCAATTTTTCCTCAAACTATTTTAGAATTTGCATATATACCTTCAAAATCACTCTTTATAATAACTAATATATTTTTGTAATTTTTCATATTTTTATTAAATTCTTTTCCAATTTATTCCGTATTTTTATATTCAATAATTATTCATAAATCGTATTATAAATAATTTCAAAATATTTCCCAGCTCAATATATCATTTTTTAATCTTATTAGTATTTAATTATTTCACAAATTAGCCAATTTGGCATTATTTGACCATAATTACAATAAATTTGCAATTATAGACTAGTTATACATTTTATGCCATTTAAATCAATAATTATTCATTTTATATTTTCTATATTAATTAATTACCTTAATTCACCTATTTAGCCTTAATTTCATTTTATATGATTATTAGCTATTGTTATTTTAATGGGTATTTAGCAAATAGCCATTCTTTATTTAAATTCCAGCCTAATTAATCCTGGTCCCTAACCCAATTAAACTAGCCCAGACCCCCAAGCCCAATACACTATCCTACCCGGCCCAAGTACCTGTTTAATCNCTCGTCCCTTCAACTCCCTCCAGTGGACCTGGCCCTTCTCCGACCATCGCCTTGCCAAAATCTATGGTGATTCAACCACCTACCAGCCTTATGTCTCCCCCCTTGAACGTGTGTCACTGTTTTGAGGTCTTCAAGTGAACCAGAGGCAGTCCACTAACCTCTACGATCTCATTCCATTTTTCCAGCCTCCCATGGCCGTCCGAGTAAGATCTTTACACTTTCCGGTTAAAACCGGCAATTTCAAGTTATTCTCTTATGCTTTCTGGGTTCTCTTTGGATACTCTAACTTTAAACCTCCCGATCCTTTTAGATCTGTCACAGATCTATACGTATTCTGAGGTTTTTCCATGTTTTCCTCAAAGATATTCTTGTTTTATGAAACGACTCTTCACTTCTCAAAACTAGGGTTTCAAGATTCTTTTTAAAACAGTTCTTCCTCTAGTTTCTTAGTATTATTTTTGTGATTTTATCGATTTTAAGCATTATTTGAGCCATTCTCTTTTTGTTTGATTCATTTTGATAAAAGAGCACCAAATTTCTGGGTTCAATATGTGAATCTGAGTTTATTTTGCAACATTATTTACCTATTCTAGCATGACTACCTTGCTTGCGTGTATACTCTATGTGTTTTTTGATTTAATTCTCTATAATTATTTATTAGGGTTTCTGATTTTTGCTTGATATGTGTTATTCCAGTATAGTTTTACCATTTTTGAATCTCTGAATAAGTATGATTAATGCTTTAGTGATTTTTACACCATACTCTTTACGGATTTTCGAGTATTTTCCTTTGAGTAATACTGATTGCCTGATTTTCGAATATTTCCTTAAAATGGTGGTATTTTCCTTTGAGTAACACTGATTTCCTGTGATTTGAAGATTTCGTCACTAATTTTTAGAATCTGAATCATCTCTTGCCTTACTTTTATGAATAAACCTGCTGGCAATTAATTCTTATACACTTTCCTTAATTGGTAGATTCTGTATTTAGTCTTGATTGCGTGCTATATACTTTTACTACTCCTTATGTGGTAAAATCATTTCCTCAATTGATTCTTTTCCTTGTTTATCACTGTTTTTATCCGTTTGAACATTTTCTCCTTAATTAAAGGGAGTACTTGTATTAATTGGATTCTAACTGTAATTTACTTCTATAATTGGGGTGAACTGTTATTTGTTACCATACTCTTCTGCCTATTTTCAAAACTATAAGTACCTCTGCTCTTTCATTATCAAAAAATGAACAGAGACATTGTTCTAAACCCTCTCTCTCTCACACACACACATCCTCTCTCTAGCTCTTCTTTCTAGTTATTTGCTATTCTCAATCGACTGCAAGCCAAGACTAAGTATTGTACTCTCTTGCTCTTCATTCTGTGCTTGTTCTCTCTTAACTGGTATGTCCTCAATTTAGTTTAAAGTCTCAAAAACAACATGCTTCTCTTGGTATTTCAATTCATCTTATTTATATTATGCTATTATTTATGGTTTTGTTGTTTACCTTGTAATTAGCATGTCTACTTATTTCTTTACTAGTATGATTCTTAAATTGTACCCTCTCCCTTAAACTCAACATGTTACCCCCTTAGTACCCCTCAATATGATTCTGTTGATTCTTGGCATGAACCTCTTCGTGGAAAAACTACTTCTGTGGTTGTTAAGTTCTGGGTAAGTCTGTTAGGACTTCTCTGGTTATGACTTATGTGAAAAATCTGTCTGTTGTGTACCTACTCTTATGTGTGTCCTAACCCCCCCACTCCCCTGCTTGAGATTGTTCCAATGGTCCTGTTTTTTGTACTTGTTCTATGTGTGTTGTTTTGTTCTGAGTTGTTGTTCTGATTGCCCTATTCCCTTTCTCTTTCAAACGGTTTCTCTCTTAAAGTAAAACCTTATGTTGTTTTCCAAAACTTATTTCAAACAAGTTGTTTCAAAAAAAAACTGTTCTCCAACTCAACCTTTTCAAAACTATCTCCTGCACTTCACTTAATTCCTAGACCTTTAAGTTCTGCCCCCTCAGTGTGAGCACTGGTTTGGGACCTTGAGTTCCCTCTGAACTCTGACACACTGAGGCTGGTATTTCCACACTGCACATGTTTAACTCCTGGTTACTAAGTATGGGTGTGAGCACTGCCCGGGATCCCTTGAGGTCCTTAGGGAACTTTGACACACTCGGACTGTGAAAAGGCTATGAATACCATATGGCAATGAGGTTTAGTGGATTTGGGTCTAATTGAAGGCTCCCTATAGAATAACTTCTTATTTTTCACTTCTGGTTGTGTAATCCATCATCCTTGGCCTGTAATAATTTATAAATAATTATGGGGCTGGATAGTGAAACGGGAGGGGTAACTATGCATGCCTAGCTATTACAAGGGTAGAAACCATGCTTAGGTTTTTTATTCCCTATCTGTGCGATAGAGATCCTGTGTAGGTTCATATATCCATGCATTAGATATCATGCTACTTAGGATTTATGTGTATTCAACATCTCATATACGCTTAGAAATCCTGCCTATATGATAAATAATAACAATAAAATAAACTGCTATTATGTGATTCTGTTCATGTAAACATGTTCTAAAACTTCATTAGAAGTCCTGTCCTAGGATAAATAAACTGCAATCATGTCTCACCACGCCTGCGCACTTAGAGATCATGTTTCTAGGTGAGTAACATTAACAAGCTGTACTCTTGCTATTCCTGACATGGTGCATAATGTTGTGATTTTATGTGCATCTAGAAATCATGTTTAGGTTACTATGCATCATTCCGCATTAGACATCATGCTATAGGATCGTATTCATTTAACTACACTTATGCTAAATACAGATATCTAAAACAGTCCCCTGTTCTAAACAACTGGTAATTAGTCCTTGCACATATTCAACACCCAGAATTGCATGTTATCTTACACCTAGGCAAGCCTTAGGTAATCAACTTAAAAAATAAAATCAGAACTGTCCTTTGTGATTAGTGTTCAACTGTCAGCATGCTTAAAACCAGTATGCAAGCCTGAATATGGACTTTAATTATGTATGAGACATGATGTTTATGTGCACTGTTTGTGGAGGTCTTTGAGCCCTTTCTTGTTTATGTGATACCCCTTTTATCTGCAGTTCTATTTGTTCATTATATGTCGCCTTAGCATTTTCACCTTTAAAACCTGAGGGTCTGCCTAGAACCTCCTTTAAGATAGGAGTCCTAATTTCCTCCGGGAGTGATAGGAAGGGACGGGTAACAGCATGCATTAGAGGTCGAGACCAACACTCGATTTAGTTGATTTCACGAGGTGGGAAAGGGTAGAATATGGATATGATGACCGGTGCACTAATACCACGTGTAGCCCCTCTTCGAGGAGTGATTACCGGGTATTGCATTGATGTGATCCATATTATTATAAACCTAGGATACCTTTTACATGCTTAGATTGTAATCTTTTCAAAAGCTAATCTTCTTTACTGTTTCCAAATATCTGCATGCTTAAGACTTAAGTCCTCTCTTATTCGAGTCCTTACTTATTATTTGCTAATTGCACAAATTCACAGAAACCATTTGGCCGAGAACCACACTTGTGGATCCTGAGGGGTGCCTAACACCTTCCCCTTAGGATAATTTCAAGCCCTTACCCAATCTCTGGTTAGTAACGTAGTTGTAATTGAACCCCTTAGGTTCCCTAAACCACTGTTAAAATCGTTAGGTGGCGACTCTTCAAAATATGCAAACCCATTTCCCAAAAGGAACGAGTTGTCTCAACCAATGTCATAAACCCCTTTCAACCAGAGCCCAACCATGTTCTAGCTTGCATAGTCTCTTGGTCCTCCTTGTTTGAGCGTATCAGAGATTGGCAATATGATGACCCTCATTTGATGGTCCTTAGGGACACCGTTTGGCACGGTGGTTCCAAGCAGGTTACCATTGGAGATGGAAGAGTTTTAAGGATGCAGGGTCGTGTGTGTGTTCCTAATGTTGATGGGATTCATGAGTTGATCCTTGAGGAGGCTCACAGTTCTTGGTATTCTATCCATCCGGGAGCCGCAAAGATGTAGCAGTACCTGCGACAACATTATTGGTGGAGGAGGATGAAAAAGGATATAGTTGCCTATGTAGCTCGGTGCCTGAATTGTCAGCAGGTGAAGTATGAGCACCAGAGACCCGGTGATTTGCTTCAACAGATGGAGATTCCTGAGTGGAAGTGGGAGCATATCACTATGGACTTTGTTGTTGGGCTCCTACGGACTCCATTGTAGATAGGTTAACTAAGTCACCGCACTTCATTCTTGTGGCAGTTACCTATTCTTCAGATCGATTAGCAGAGATTTATATTCAGGAGATCGTCCGTCTTCACGGTGTACCCGTGTCTATCATTTCTGATCGAGGGTACGCAATTTATCTCGCACTTCTGGATAGCATTATAATGTGATTTGGGTACACGGGTTGATCTGAGCACATCATTTCATCCTCAGACAGACAGGAAGTCTGAGCATACTATTCAGATCTTGGAGGATATGCTCTGCGCTTGTGTTATAAACTTCGAAGGATCGTGGGATCAGTTCTTGCCCCCTACAAAGTTTGCCTACAACAACAACTACCATTCGATCATTCAGATGGCTCTCTATGAGACATTATATGGTAGACGGTGCAGGTCGCCAGTTGGGTGGTTTGAGCCGGGGGAGGCTCGGTTATTGGATACTGATCTAGTACATGAGGCCTTGGACAAGGTCAAGACTATACATGATCGACTTCGCACAACTCAGTCCAGGCAGAAGAGTTATTCCGATCGTACAGTTCGTGATGTGGTATTCATGGTCGAGGAGAGAGTATTGCTTCGGGTATCACCCATGAAGGGTGTCGTGCGGTTTGGAAAGAAGGGCATATTGAGACCTAGGTACATCGCGCCTTTTGAGGTTCTCGATAGAGTGGGAGAGGTGGATTATAGTCTTGCGTTGCCTCCAGGGTTATCATCAGTTCATCCAGTAATCCATGTGTCCATGCTCTGGAAGTATCAAGGTGACCCGTCCCATGTGTTAGATTTCAGCTCTGCCCAGTTAGACAAGGATTTGACTTAGAGGTGGACATTGTGATGACCTAAAAGGTCATCTTGTGATTTAGAACTCAATTCTACGCTCGTTATCCTTAAAAATGTCATTTTTACCCTCCTCGATTTGCGTGTGTAAACCGGGTGTGTTTTCGGAAAATTTTTATGTGGAAAATTGAAGAACTAATAATTTTTGGCCTTAAAAATTAATTGTAGTTGACTTCGGTCAACATTTTGAGTAAACAAACCCGGACCCGTGTTTTGACGATCCCGGTGGGTCCGTAGTAAAATGTAGGATCTGGGCGTATGCCCGGAATCGAATTCCAAGGTCCCTAGCTCGAGATATGAATTTTTGATTAAAATTAAAAGACTAAAATTATAATGGTAATCTTGTTGGTATCGGGTCCATAAGTTTTTTCCGGAGCCCGGTACAGGCCTGCTATGGTATTTATACCTTATCTGTGAAATCTGGTGAGAAACGGAACTAATTTGACGTAATTCAGACTTTTGGTTGAGAAAATAGAAAGTTTAAAGTGTTCTTGAAAATTTCATATGTTTTGGTGCTAAATTCGTAGCTCTAGGTGTTATTTTGGCAATTTGATATCACGAGCAAGTCTTTATGATGTTTCTAGAATTGAGTGCATGTTTGGTTTGGAGCCCCGAGGGATTGAGTTTCATTCGGGCGATGCGCAAGTTGAGTTCAAACCTCAACAGGGATGCTGGTGCACCAGATCTGGTGTGCCTGCACCTGCGACTAAGCCCTGCACCTGCGAGCCCTTCGTCGCAGGTGCGAGCCAAAGCCTTGCAGGTGCTGCCCAAGTCAGGGAGGCCATCTTCCGCAGATGCGGACTTTCTCCGCAGGAGCGGAACTCAGTCCGCAGGTGCCGCCCCAGTCGACCCAGCCCTTTTTTTGCAGAAGCGGACACCAGGTTCGCATATGCGGATCGGCAGGTGCGAAGGTTAGTAAATTAATTATGACTAGAACGGGTGGATTGGAGGTGGAATCTAGAGGAAAAATGGTGCTTGAGCTTTGATTTGGCACTTGGAGCGAGGTAAGTGCCGTGTCTAACTTTGGCTTGAGGGGTTATGTATTATTTGACTATTTGCTACGTGTTTGGTTGTTGAGTACAATGTATAGGTGAGGTGACGAGCACCTATGTGTTGTTGTCGAGTCTTAGTATGTGAGTGAGTCATGTTCTTGTAACTGTTGTGGTCTTTAATCATATTGTTCATGCTCAGTTTAACTATTTGTGATGTTGGGCAACTTCTATCCTGTTTTTATTGAGATTTAGTAATTGTTGAATATTGGCTCAAGGTTGATGTTGATATTGTGGCATTAAGTATTGAAGTAATATTGATTTTTGTGATATTTCCATCTATCCGTTATTATTGATCTTTGATTGGTGAGGAAGAGTGTAAAGCACGAAGGGTGATGCCGTTACATTTCATTATTTCATAAGTGAGGAAGAGTGTAAAGCACGAAGGGTGATGACGTGCCATTTTATTATTTCATATGGTGAGAAAGAGTGTAAATCACGAAGGGTGATGCCGTGCCATTTTATTATTTCATATGGTGAGGCTGAGAGGAAAAGCACGAAGGGTGATGCCGTGTAGTTTCTTTTACCGTTATTACTTGTCTTATCTGTTTAAGGCATTTTGATTTACCCGGTTATATCGTTGTTTTGATTTCTTACATTGTGAACCCCTTAGCATGCCCCCTCCCAATATTTTCAGTCTTATTTTCTTCTATTGCTATTATTGCTACATGTATGATTACAATGTACAAGTTGTTTGTGGGTGTCTTGTCCTAGCCTCGTCACTACTTCGCCGAAGTTAGACTCGACACTTACCAGTACATGGGGTCGGTTGTACTGATACTGCACTCTGCACTTTCTGTACAGATCTAGGTATCGGTCCGAGCTGATTCCGAGATTTGCAGCTGACTTCACTATACAGGAGACCCAAGGTAGATCTGCTGATGTCCTTAGACCCTGGAGTCCCCTCCTACCTGCTCATTTTACTGTTTTCTTGAGTCATAAACAGATGTATTTTTTCTTCAGCCAAATATTTGTAGATAAATCATAGAAGTTCGTGAGTTGTGACTCTCGATCATGGGTAGTTATGTATGAATACTCGGTTTTGTTATAGATTTCCATTTTCTTATTAATTCTATATGTGTTAATTGTTGTTAATCGCCGAAGTTTTAAGATTATGGCGTATTAAATCTCTAACGTTGGCTTGCCTAGCAAGTGTGATGTTAGGCACCATCACGATCCCGATGTTGGTATCAGAGCACTAGGTTGCTTAGGTCTTACAAGTCATGGACAATTCATGGAAAAACTCATATTATATATATATATATATATACTAGAATAGTGGTGCATAAAGAAAAAGTATACAAATTAAAGTAACGTAACTAAATAATTAATAGTTTCACCAACCTAATAGTCTAAAACAAATTACAACATGGCTCAAAAAATAAATATTAACTATTCCGACTCAAACAAAAATAGTGACGAGTCAAAACTCTTTATCAAATAAAGGATTCCCTCAATAAATTAGTTATATCGTACCTGATGGGTCTCTCATTGTATGCCTTTTATATATTCTTATATTAATGAGTCACATAACAATGATTTTATCAAATTAAAAATATTTAGATCAAAATCCATACATCTGTCGTTTTCATGTTTATTGAAAAAAATATTCTTAAATTAAAATTGAACAAAAAGGGCAGTCCTTAAAGCATAAAGTAAACACTCTGATGACGTCAACCTTACTGTAAACGTCATCTATATGGCTTCATACACTTCTTTTAATTTATACTGTTATTGACTTAAATTTTTTCTTACTAGGCAACTTTTGATTCAATTAAACATGATTTTATTATCCAATTAGTTTAATGTATACATAATAATATAATGTTGTCATCTCCTAGATAATTATATTTTGGCAGCACCCCAGGAAGAAACAAAAGGAGCTTTTACTAGGTAGATCTATAAGTCTCAAAACGTGACATTAGGATATACGAAGATCATCAGTTCAAGTTTGAGGCTCTGATACCACATGTAAACTTAATTATTTTAATGTATATCTGTATCTTGAACATGATAATCTTACACATAATCGTTATAGAAAACTTACCTGAAGCAGAAGTCTTATCATGAAGCGAAAGCGTTACAACATGCGAGAATTGGTTTCTCGGCACTTGCCGTAACTTTCATATCACAACCATCAATGATGGAATTGTGTATAAAAAAGCGGTAACACTAATGGGTGGAGAGGACCAATTTATAGATATTTTCATTTAATTATGTACGTCCATCAAATAAGTGATGGGACGAACGAGGTTTGTCATTAATTAAATATTAATTAAGGGCCTTAAGTTTATTGGGTAACATACATAATTAAGAAAGTCCAACAATTAATTTTCTATATTAATCAAGTGAGATTCTTGCCCCTAATATTCTTGTTTTGGTCACAGATATTTTCTCAGGGAAGAATGCATGCCGGATAGGTGGAGCTACCCTGAAATTGTATTTGGAGTTTGTTTTTAGGAGTTTTGTTGGGATTAGTTATCTTTCATCTGTTCATCACACGAATCTTGTTCCGTTATTTTTTGTGAATTTTTTTTAATATTTTGACTAGGATATTTTGTTCCCAATCAAACTTTTAATACTGTCTAAACTAACTTGTTCCCAATCAATCTTTTAATGCTTTATATAGAACTTGTCTAAGAACAACTCATATGTTAGGATAGAGGTGCATAAAAAAATTTACAAATTAAAGTATTAGATAAATAATGTAACTAAATAACTAATAGTTTCACTAACCTAATAGCCCAAAACAGATTACTACATGGCCTAAAAAGTAAATATTAATTTTTCCGGTTCAAATAGAAATAAAGACGAGTGAAACTCTTTTTCTAACAAAGAATGTCCTTAATAAATTAATTATATCATACATGATGTGCCTTGAATTGTATGCGCTGCCCACATAACAATGATGTTATCAAATTTAAAGTCTATAGAACAAAATTCCTAAATCTTCCACTTTCATTTTTATTGAAAAAAAAATATATTCTAAAATTAAAATTAAACAAAAAGAACAATACTAAAACCATCAAGAAAACACTATGTGGACATTAACCTTACTGTAAACGCCATCTATATAGTTTCATACACTTCTTTTAATTTATATTTTTATTGGCTTAAAATAGTTCTTACTTCGCAACTTTATTCAATTAAACACGATTTCATTATCTAATTAGTTTACTGTGTACACAACAACATAACATTATCATCTCTTAGATAATTATATTCTGGCTACACCCCAGGAAAAAACAAACGAACTTTTACTTGGTAGATCAATAAGTCTCAAAACGTGACATTAGGATATACACAAACCATCGGTTCAAGTTTCAAGCTCTGATACCACATGCAAATTTAAATATTTTAATGCATATCAGGATATTGAATATGATAGTTTTACACATAACTGTTACAAAAAAATACCTGAAGGCCTATTGAAACACCGAGAATGATTTGGAAGATCCAAAATAAAAAATTTACAAAGGCTTATTGAGATGGTATTGCCACCTAATTATTTGTTATACTAGATTGTTTTCTCTTAAACTCTTTTTTTTTGTAATTAAACATTTTCCATTAATCACCAATGTAACTTTCCAAAACCACAATTGGCTTATAACACGGCCTCCAGTCTCACCTATACTTTCTATTCGTACTGTACAAATATCAAAATTAAACTCAGCTCCTATATGCTATTCTACTTTCAATCAAAACTGTTGCATGAGAGTCCTAGCTTGAGCATCGCTCTTACATTGCATACACATGTAATATTTCTAGCTAAATCTTCAGTTCCCCTGCTTTGCTTTTCAAATATCCCGAGGTTTCTCTCATTCCAAGATCGTATGTATTGCTTCTGCATATACCATTTTGAAGACGGCTGCTCTGCTTGATTTCCCTTTTGCATTCTCTACTGCCCACTTCCAATGCTGGTCCCATGTAATGCTTATGATTGTTTCCAGTTTATTCCAATTGGATGGATTTGCAGAGGAAATCCTAACCATTAAACGTTTATTAAGGAGTTTAGTGAAAGTCATGAGTTTTTTTTAAAAACATGCATATTAACATGTTGAAAACACACATAATTTCCTTTTCATTAGAGTCCTAAAGGCATGATATTTACATTTCACAAATCCTAATTCTTAGTTTTTTCAATTAGAGAAGCAACAAAAAAGATAAATTGACATTTTAACTGAACAAGTTTCTTCTCCAACGTATAAAATAAATAATCCGTTTCATTATAAATATTATCTCTCCTTTTTTTATAAGGAGTTTTTAACCTTCTTCAGTTAAAGGCAAATATTATTCATTTGATGTCATTGTCAAAAGCAGACAAAATAGAAAAAATCATTATGAATTTTGTTTATGAACTCATAGTTTTATTACTATGATCAAATTTGCACGATTAAATATTATTACGAAATTTGTCAACAATTTGTCGCCAACTAATTCATAGCGATTAGGATATTTTGATAATTCATCCCTAATCCATCGCTAATTAAATCAGCACCAATGTTTAGCAGTAAAATTTGTCTGCCACTAATTGTTTATTTATTTTACTTTTTTTGCTAAATAATACTCCTATGTGTTTTATTCAGTAATGCAGAGTGATTAAGGATCTGTTTGGCCATAGATTTTGCCAAAATATATTTGGGTTTTTTTTTTACGATTACATATTTGTTCATAAATTTTATCCATATTTTGGCAAATTCCCAAAACATTACTATTACATTGTTTAAAAATTATCCCAAAATTTTATATATATTTTATAAAAGGGCTCACTATTTATTATTTTGTAACAACGTTATTTCGTCTTCTCGGTCATCTGATGGTGTATTATGTAGTTCATTATAAAAATAATAATTATGTACCAAATTTGTTTATGTCCAGGGCTATGGTTTGCGATAATAGAATGAATGTTATTGATGAAGATATTATTGGGTATTTGTGTAGTTTTTTGAACTTGTAGGTATAAGACATGTTTCATATTGTTTAAAAAAAAGTGAAATATGTTTTGAAAACTGAACCAAACACATTTTCATCTTCAAACTAAACTTCACTCAAATTAGATTTTTCAAAACAAATTTAGAAATCTATGGCCAAACGCTAGCTAAACTATCTTTTGAGTTTGACTTTATGAATCTCGATTTGAAATTCTATCATATTGTAACGACCCGGTCGGTCGTTTTGAGAGTTAGCGCCCCCGATCCCCTAATAACCGCTTCTCCCATGTCTATTTATGTTATTGGAACTTGTCAGAGCGTTGAGCGGTGAAATCCGAAGTGATTTTGGACACATAGTCCATAAAGGTGGAATTTAGCTTTACAAATCGGGCCGTAGCTAGAGCTGTGTGAAGAAGGATCCGGAATGGAATTCCGTCGACTCCATTAGCTCCGTTGGGTGATTTCAGGGTAGGAGCGTGTTCGGAATGTATTTTCGAGGTCGGTTGTAGATTTAGGCTTGAATTGACGAAAGTTAGAATTTCGGCGATTTCGGCCGATAGGTGAAATTTTGATATTGGACTCGGAATGGAATTCCGAAAGCAATAGCAGGTCTGTGATGCCATTTGTGACCTATTTGAGGTCATTCAGATGAGTTTTGATGTGTTTCGGCATCGGATGTGGATTCTAGAAACTTCATAAGTTCTTAGGCTTGAATCTATGCATAATTGATGATTTTGATGTTATGAGATGTGTTTTTAAGGCTCGACTAAGTTTGAACAAGGTATTAGCTTCAGTTGGTAGGTTTGGTTGAGGTCTCTGGGGCCTCGGGGTTGTTTCGGATGCCCAACGGGTGAATTTGGAACTTGAAGAGCAGCTGACCATTTCTGGTTTTGGTGTCTCTCACCTGCGATGGTTTTTTCGCAGGTGCGGACACGCAGGTGCGAAGGGGGTGCACGCAGGTGCGGATGTATTTCAGGGTTCGGGGGACTTTTTGGGAGAATCTAATTTTGCGTATTAGCTTAGAAATAATTAGCTATTTTGTTTCCGTGAAGTGATATTTACATTATGCAATCGAATTGAATAGATTTGGGCCACCCGGAGTCGGATAGTCGTGGCAAGAGCGTGGTATTGAGTTGATTAGCGCAGTCAAGGTAAGTGGCTTGCCTAACTCTGTATTGGGGACTTCCCCTTAGGCATTTTTATACTGAGTTTGTTACGTGGACGCCGTGTACGTGAGGTGACGAGTGCGTACACTGGTCATTGTTGCTAAAATTCCATTTTTCCTTCCATGCAATCACTCATTCTCATTCCTATATTACTGTTTCCTGTCTTAATTGATTAGTTAGCTTAAGAATAAGCATGCATGCCTGTCCTTACTTGATTTCCTCTTATTTGTTACTAGTTGCACCATATTTAGGTAATTTTATTTTATTCTTGCCTATTGCTTTTCCTGAACTGTTTAATTAAGCCGTATCCGACATACTTCTGCATTGCATATTTAAATTGGGACTACGGACCGAGATCCGGGAGCTTTCCCCCTGTACTGCATTGCATAATTAAATTGGGACTACGGACCGAGATCCGAGAGATTTCCCCTGTACTGAAACGCATATTTAAATTGGGACTATGGACGGAGATCCGGGAGCTTTCCCCTGTACTGCATAACATATTTAAATTGGGACTACGGACTGAGATCCGATAGCTTTTCCCTTGTACTGCATTGCAAATTTACTGTTGAGATATATGATGTGCTGAGCCGAGGGCTCTCTTTCTGTTATTAATTCTTCCAGTTTCCATTAATCTTGTTTAACACTGCTTATCTATATCTCACTGTTTTAAAATTATATTGACTTGTTTTAAAACTCAGTAGAGCCTCAACCTGACCTCGTCACTACTTGACTGGGGTTAGGCTTGGCACTTAAGGAGTACCGAATGTGGAGTATTCACGCCCTTTCCTGTGCATGTTTTCCCCATGCGTAGATCCAGGTACCAGCACACAGTATAGTGGCTAGGCGCATCTTAGCAGCTGCATAGGAGACCGCAAGGTAATTCTGCCGCGTCCGCAAGATCTCACGAGTCCCCTTCCTACTCTAGTACAAATATAGGAGATATATAGATACATTTTCCTTATTTCTTTGTATAGAGCTACAGTAGTTCAGAGTTTGTGACTTTGTGATGTTCTGGTTTTGGGAAAGTAAAAGTTGTAAATGCCGAGCTGCTAAAATTTTTATAGTATTGCTTATTCTTTATTGTTTTGCCTTATTTTCCGCAAGTTTTAGACTTACCTAGTCGTAGGGACTAGGTGTCGTCACGAGACCGTTCGGAGGGTAATTCGGGTCGTGACAAGTTGGTATCAGAGCGTCTAGGTTCATAGGAGTTACAAGTCACAAGCAGGTTTATTAAAGTGTCGTGGATCGATGCGTAGACGTCTGTATCTATCTTCAAGAGGATATGTAACTGTTAAGAACAATCAAATTCTTTGGAATTCCTTATCGTGCTAGTTACTGTCATAAAATTCTTAAACTCTATTCTATTCTTGCTTGCAAATGGTTCGTACCCGTATCAGACGTATTGATGACTAGGCACCCGAGCCCCCAGTCAGAACCACTAGAGGCAGGGGTCGGGGAAGAGGATGAGCATGCGGTGCAACTCGAGCACCGGCTAGATCAGAGGTAGAGGAGCCCCCAGCAGCTATAGTTGGAGGGGCACAGGAGGTCCCTACTGTTACTCCAGACCTCCAGGAGACATTGGCTCAGTTCTTGAGTGCCTTCAGTACTCTGTCTCAGGCGGGACTACTCCCGATAATTCCAGCTACATCCTAGGCCGAGGGAGGGACACAGACTCCTGCAGCCCGTACTTCTAAGCAGAGGGTTCATATTGGGCAGGTTCCAGAGTATATTCCTATGCCCCCAGCAGCTCCAGCTCAGCATGAGACTAGGATAGTTGTTCCTGAAGCAGAGCAGCTCCGACTTGAGAGATACAAGAAGTACCACCCACCTGAGTTCAGCGGACTAGCTTCGGATGACGCCCTGGGTTCTCTCGAGGGGTGTCATGGCATTCTCCGTACTATGGGTATTGTGGAGATGAGTGGGGTTTTTTCACTGCTTTCCAGCTGAGGGGAGCAGCTTATCAGTGGTGGCGTGCTTTTGAGCTTAGTAGTCCGGACGAGGAAGCTACACTTACTTGGGCTCAGTTCTCCAAGATGTTCTTACTTGAGTTTGTCCCTCAGAGCTTCAGGGATGCTTGGCGTGCGGATTTTGATCAGCTACGCCAGGGTACCATAATTATATCAGAGTATGTAGTCCATTACAGCGATTTGGCTCGCCATGCACCAGCTTTGGTTGTCACTATCAAAGAGAGGGTTCGATGCTTTATTGAGGGGCTCCACCCCAGTATTCGGACCAGCATGGCCAGAGAGCTGGAGACTGGTATTACTTACCAGCAGGCCATGAGTATTGCCCGGAGGATTGAGACTATTTTAGACCGGGACAGGGATGAGAGAGAGGCCAAGAGGTCTCGAGAGACTGTCATTTTTCAGGAGCTCATGCACCAGCAGCACGCCATGGTAGGGGTTTTGTGAGTCGCCCCATTCACTCAGCTCTTCCAGCAGCCAGTGGTATTCCAGCTCCTCCTAGACCGTATGCGCCTTATTATGCACCACCAGTATCTCATGTGCCTCCTGCTCGAAGTGCTATCACTGGCCAGTTCAGAGTCAACAGCAGCCGCCACGTCCTCCGAGTGGTTGTTTTGAGTGTGGTGACTCTCATCATATGATCAGAGATTGCGCCAGAGTGAGGAGGGGTGCACCATCTCAGACTTATCAGGTTCCACATCTTCCACCAGGTCCCCCAGCTATTCTTCTAGACCCAGTTGTTACCCCACCACCTCAGGCAGCCCGAGGTGGAGGTTGGGGAGGTCAAGGTCGCCCTTGAGGGGGAGGCCAGGCCAGGTACTATGCTCTTCCAGCCCGATCCGAGGCCATTGCTTCAGATTCAGTCGTTACATGTATTGTTCTCGTTTGTCATAGGGATGCATCAGTATTATTTGACCCAGGCTCTACATATTCGTATGTGTCTTCTTATTTGCTTTACATCTGGGGATATCTCGGGATTCTTTGAGTTCCCCCGTTTATGTTTCTACTCTGGTGGGAGATTATCTTGTTGTGGACCACGTATATTGGTCATGTTTGATTGCTATCAGTGGTTTTGAGACCAGAGCTGATTTATTATTACTCAGTATGGTAGATTTCGATGTTATATTGGGCATGGACTAGTTGTCTCCCTACTATAATATTCATGATTTTCACGCCAAGACCGTGACGCTGGCTGTGCCAGGATTACCGAGGTTAGAGTGGAGAGGTTCCTTAGAGTATACTCCCCACCGAGTCATATCTTTTCTTAAGGCTCAGCGGATGGTTGAAAATGGGTGTGATGCATATTTGGCTTATGTGAGAGATGTTAGTGCTGAGACCCCTACAGTTGAGTTAGTTCCAGTTGTCAGGGACTATTCTGATCTTCCGGGTATGCTGCCCGATAAAGACATTGATTTTGGCATTGACTTGTTGCCGGGCACTCAGCCCATTTCCATTCCTCCCTATCACATGGCTCCTCCTGAGTTGAAGAAGTTGAAGGAGCAGTTACAGGAGTTGCTTAAAAAGGTATTCATCAGGCCCAGTATATCACCTTGGGGTGCTTCGGTTTTATTTGTGAAGAAAAAGGATGGCTCGATGCATATGTGTATTGACTACCGACAGATGAATAAGGTGACAGTGAAGAACATGTACCCATTGCCTCGCATTGATGATCTATTTGACCAGTTACAGGATGCTAGGGTGTTCTCCAAGATTGATCTGCGTTCGGGTTATCATCAGATGAAGATTCAGGAGCCGGATATCCCGAAGACTGCCTTCAAGACTAGATATGGCCACTATGAGTTCCTTGTTATGTCATTGGTCTGACCAATGCCCCAGCAGCCTTCATGCACCTGATGCACAACATATTTCGGCCTTATCTTGATACTTTCTTCATTGTGTTCATTGATGACATTCTAGTATATTCTCGGTCCCAGGAGGACCATGAGTAGCACTTGAGGACCGTGCTTCAGACATTGAGGGATAAGAAGTTGTATGCCAAGTTTTCTAAGTGTGAATTTTGGCTTGATTCTGTGGCATTCCTAGGCCATGTGGTGTCTTCGGATGGGATCAAGGTAGATCTGAAGAAGGTGGAGGCGGTACAAAGTTGGCCCAGACCATCATTAGCTACTGAGATCTGCAGTTTCCTCGGTTTGGCTGGGTATTATTGTCGTTTTGGGGAGGGATTTTCATCCATTTCAGCGCCCATGACCAGACTGACCTAGATGGGTGCACCTTTTATATGGACTGAGGAGTGTGAGGAGAGCTTTCAGAAGATCAATACAACCCTGACTACAGCTCCAGTGTTAGTATTACCCACAGGTTCAGGGTCCTATACAGTCTATTGTGATGCTTCGAGGATTGGCCTGGGAGCGGTGTTGATGCAGGACGGTAGGGTAATTGCCTACGTGTCCAGGCAGTTTAAGGTGCATGAGAAAAACTACCATGTTCATGATCTCGATTTTGCAGCGATTGTTCACGCCCTGAAGATATGACGTCATTATTTATATGGTGTTCCCTGTGAGATATTCACGAATCATCGGAGTTTGCAGCACATATTTAGGCAGAAGGATCTCAATTTGCACCAACATAGGTGGTTGGAGTTTCTAAAGGACTATGACATCACTATATTATACCACCCGTGGAAAGCCAATGTGGTAGCCGACGCCTTGAGTCCCCGGGCTGAAATTTTGGGGAGTTTGGCATACCTTCATGCAGCTAAGAGGCATCTAGCCTTAGATGTTCAGTCCTTATCAAGTCAGTTCGTGAGATTGAAGCTTTCTGAGCCTTGCCGGGTATTAGCTTGTGTGGTTGCTCGATCTTCCCTTTATGACCGTATCAGAGAGCGCCAGTATGATGATCCTCACCTTTTGGTTCTTCAGGCTAGAGTCCGGAGGGGTGATGCCAGGGATGTGACCATAGGTGATGACGGGGTGATGAGGATGCAGGGCCGTATTTGTGTACCCAACGTAGATGGGCTTAGGGAGTTGATTCTTGAGGAGGACCATAGTTCACGGTATTCCATCCATCCGGGTACCGCGAAGATGTACTAGGATCTGAGACAACACTATTGGTGGTGAAGGATGAAGAAGGATATAGTGGAGTTTGTAGCCAAGTGTCTCAACTGTCAGCAAGTCAAATGTGAGCATCAGAGACCGGGAGGGTTACTTCAGCAGATTGAGCTTCCAGAGTGGAAGTGGGAGCGGATCACCATGGACTTTGTGGTTGGACTTCCTCGGACTTTGAGGAAGCATGATGCTATTTGGGTGATTGTGGATCGGCTGACCAAATCAGCCCATTTCATTCCACTGCTGACTACATATTCATCTGAGAGGTTGGCTGAGATTTATATCAGAGAGATTGTTCGTCTACACGGTATCCCAGTATCTATCATTTCAGATAGAGGTACACAGTTCACTTCACGGTTCTGGAGAGCCATCCAGCAGGATTTAGGCTTCAGGGTAGAGTTGAGTACAACTTTTCACCCTCAGCCAGATGAGCAGTCCGAGCGCATGATTCAGATTCTCGAGGATATGCTTCGTGCCTGTGTGATAGATTTTGGAGGGTCATGGGACCAATACTTGCCACTTGCAGAGTTTGCTTATAATAGCAGCTACTAGTCCAACATTCAGATGGCGTTGTATGAGGCTTTGTATGGTAGGCGGTGCAGGTCTCCAATGGGATGGTTTGCGTCAAGCGAGGCCCAATTTTGGGTACAGACTTGGTTCAGGATGCCCTGGACAAGGTGAAGGTGATTCAGGAGAGACTTTGCACAGCTCAGTCCAGGAAGAAAAGCTATGCGGACCAAAAGGTTCATGACTTGGCATTTATGGCTGGTGATCGAGTTTTGCTTCGGGTATCGCCTATGAAGGGCATCATGAGGTTTGGGAAGAAAGGCAAGCTGAGTCCGAGATTTATTGGCCCTTTTGAGGTGTTGCGATGTGTTGGGGAGGTTTCTTATGAGCTAGCCCTGCCTCCCAACCTAGCAGGGGTTCATCCGGTATTCCACGTCTCCATGCTCCGGAAGTATCACGGTGACCCGAGTCATGTTTTGGATTTTAGTTCAGTCCAGTTGGACAAGGATCTGTCATATGTTGAGGAGCCAGTAGCTATATTGGACAAGCAGATCAGAAAGCTCAGATCGAAGAATATTGCCTCAGTTAAGGTTCAGTGGAGGGGTCAGCCAGTCGAGCAGGCGACTTGGGAGACCAAGCAGGATATGTGGAGTCAGTAGCCTCATTTTTTCACAGCTTCAGGTATGTTTCTATACTCGTTCGAGGACGAACGATTTTCTTAAGAGGGAAGGATGTAACGACCCGGTTGGTCGTTTTGAGAGTTAACGCCCCGATACCCTAATAACCGCTTCTCCCATGTCTATTTATGTTATTGGAACTTGTCGTAGCATTGAGTGATGAAATCCGGAGTGATTTTGGGCACATAGTCCATAAAGGTGGAATTTAGCTTTAGAAATCGGGCCGTAGCTAGAGATGTGTGAAGACGGATCCAGAATGGAATTTTGTCGACTCTTTTATCTCCGTTGGGTGATTTCCAGGTTAAGAGTGTGTTCGGAATGTGTTTTCGAGGTCGGTTGTAGATTTAGGTTTGAATTGGCGAAAGTTAGAAATTCGGCGATTTCGGACGATAGGTGAAATTTTGATATCGGACTCGGAATGGAATTCTGAAAGCGACAGCAGGTCCGTAATGCCATTTGTGACCTGTGTGCAAAATTTGAGGTCATTCGGATGAGTTTTGACGTGTTTCGACATCGGATGTGAATTCTAGAAACTTCATAAGTTCTTAGGCTTGAATCTATGCATAAGTGATGATTTTGATTTTATGAGATGTGTTTTTAAGGCCCGACTAAGTTTGAACAAGGTATTAGGGTAAGTTGGTAGGTTTCTTTGAGGTCCCGGGGCCTCGGGGTTGTTTCGGATGTCCAACGGGTGAATTTGGAACTTGAAGAGCAACTGAACCATTTCTGGTCCTGGTGTCTCGCACCTGCAATGGTTTTTCCGCAGGTGCGGACACACAGGTGCGAAGGGGGTGCACGCAGGTGCGCATGTAGTTCAGGCTGGCTAGACTCGCAGGCGCGGAAGCATATCCGCAGATGCGGAGCCGCACCTGCAACCCAGCCACCGCAGGTGCTGTGAGCATGTGATTTTTCACTCACCATATACTCCTACACAATTCAATAAAATAAATTAATTTCACAAATTCTGTTGAATTTTAGTGTTAATTGTGAATTTTTTTTTTCATTGCATATTCATAATTCATCCTTTAAAATTATTTAAAATTGCGTACTTAGGCGCATCATTATTATCAAGGAATTATATATTCATTATTTGTAATTAATTGAATAAAATAACAAACGAATGATGGTTATTTAACGCAATGTGGTTTTAATAACTAATTACTAAAGATTAATCATTTTTATTCGATAAATCACATATTTAATTAGGAATATAAAATTGGTCGTTTTATTCTTGATTAATCCGTAAATAGATGAAAAATAAGGTTAAAATCAATTACTACATTTTTTGGATTAAATTAGCTTTGAACCTAATTAGATTAACTAGTTTAATTAATCAAGAGGGCTTTAAATCGGACCTGGGCCAAGAAATACCCAGGCCCAATCCCTATCTGTATACACTCAAACGACCCAGCCCAATACACCTCCTACCAGGTCCGGCCCCAGTACCCAAAACGACACCGTTCAAATTAAATCGAAAGATCTCAACCATTGATCTTTCCAGATCCAACGGTTGAGAACTCATTATCCATTAACTATATATATGTCCTAACAATCCCCCTCCCCCTCCTACCCTCATTTCATCAAAAGCCTAACCCCCACCAAACCCTAGCCGCCTCCCCTCCCCTTCGTCTCTCTCTCTCTCTCTTCTGCCTCGACCAAACCTTAGCCGCCCTAGGTTTCCGCCACCGAAACTCGCCTAACGGTGGCGGACAATCTCCAAACCACCCCAACCTTTCACCCTACAACCCTCTCCTCACCCGTAACCCCATCCCACCATCAGTTTCCCTAAAATCCCACCCAAAATCACCCTATTTCAGATCTAAGAATCTGAAGAACCTAAAATGCTACAACGGCGGAGCTTCTCCAATCAACCCCAAATTCGAACCAGATGACCCTCACCCTTCCCTCAATCACCTCTCACCATCGATTTCCCCAAAAAACCATCTGAAATCGTCAAGTTTCGGATCTAGGAATCCAGAAACCCTAGCTTCCCCTTCTGGTTGATCTGAAGTCCTTCAATGGTTTCTACCTACATGGATCGATAGCCCTCATTGAGGGCTACTGATTCATGTGGGTTGAAGTCATTTTCAAACCCTCCGGAGTCCAGCCAAGGTCTGGCAACCGTCCATTTTCCGGCCAAACCCCTTTTACGGGTATCTCCTCTTCTTTTTATTATTTCTATTTGCTATTGAAGCATGAAAGCGTATCAATTATTGTAGTCCTATTTTGGTTTAGGTTTAGTCTTTTCTCTCCTTTTCTTAATATTTTGTCTCTAATTGTTTTGTTACCATTAGGTTTAGATTCTGTTTCCTTTTCATTATATTTCCATGTTTGTTTGCTGTGCATTTCTATGATGAATCCGTTGTTCAGTAGTAAGTTTTCTTTTGACGATCGTGATTCCTTGCCCTAGTTTGTTCATTGTCATTGACTTTGTTCAAGAACCTGTTAGATTTTGATGTTACTGTTTAGGCGGGATCATTTGTTGATTAACTACTTCGTAGTTTATTTGAGCATTATTATATTTAGATTAGTTAATTAATGGCCTGATTAATTAGGAAATTAGTTAATCCAGAACTAGTGTATGGTCATAGATTAACTTAGTTTAGTCCTAACCTCAAGATTAACCCAATTAATGGTAGCTTATAAAAACCACTTGTTTAATAGGTTAACATAGGTTAATAACCTCCCAAACAACTAACTACGTCCTAAAATCTGTCCAGGATAACTAGTTAGGATAGCTAAAACAAATTAGTTAACCTGAGCTTAATGATTGATCAAGTTCCTGATTTTAGGTAATCAAGTTAAGTTAATTTAATTGAATCTGTTACTTAATTTAAGGAGTTGAATTGATTGACCTCCTTCATTTAATTAGTATGAAAAACTATCTTTAGGTATTTAATCAATTAACCTTTAATTAGTTGACCTAACCTTGGTCAAAGAATAACTAGTAGTCACCTAAGGGACCTAACTAGTGTTAGTTAAGTAGAGTTAAATAATAACCCAAGTAAGCTTAACCTTGATTAGCCAATGGTAAACTAAGGGACTCTAAGGGGTACATTAGGTAACTCAGTTTAGGAAATCAGATTTGCAAGGGTAAAGAGGTCTTTTAATGAGTAAGAAAGTTCTAGAATAGAGGCAGATGTCCCAAAGATAGGGTTGACAGCTGCCCTATGTACTTTTTCATCTTTGGATAGAGAATATTCAAAAGAATATCCCATTCCCAAATATCCTATAAATAGACCCTCTTTTTAGAGATGGAGACTTTCTTTTTTTTTTGGGACTCTCTCTGGAGCTGTTGAAAACACCTTAAAGAATACAGAAAAATCAGAGTATTTTCCATTCATAAACAAAAATTTCAAAAAGTATTAGTAGAAGAACAAAGAAAAATCGGATTTCCCTTGGTCAAGTTCATAAATACATGGTCTAGTTCTCAGCTTCTATTTTTTTCCTTTGGATTCTGATTTTGGGAACCTTAAACACTCATATCCCCGAATTCTGGGTCAATTTATTCCGGGCTACTGGGTCTTCTTTGGGTTGCTGTTTGCTGTTGCTGATCTTCCCTCTTTATTTGTTGTTGTTGTTACCTGACCTTTATTAGGTCAGGGTTTTTGGGTTGATTTTCTCTTCAAACGGTATGTAATTGTTGATATTATTGAAAGGCTCAAAAATGTGAATTTCATCTTCCCCTTTTGCTTGAATTTGTCTCCTTCTATAACTGAATTTTTGTTAATTATTTTTCTCTCTCTAATGTAGTATGAAATCTGAAAGTAGGACTAATCAATATGTTGATAATAACATCTGAATATGTATGTCTATATTCCTGAAGTCAGAATGTGTTTTTGTAGTAGGTTTCATCTTTGTGTTTGTTTCTTAGTCTATTAGTAAAGTAAATTGCATTAAGGTAGATGATTTTGACCTTTCAATGGTCAAATTCACCCTATAATAGTGCAAAAAACAGTAGTATAGATAGCTGAAATTCACCATTTTAAAGGGTATAAAATATGTAATTAAGAAAGGCATTAGAGTGCTTTGAATGGTCAGATTCATCCTTTAAAATGCCTAAATAAGCAGGCCTCTATATGGTTTGGAATTATGTTAAGTTAGCACTAGGCTAGATGAATCTGAATTCCTAATATCAAATTCACCCCATTGACAGTGCATAAACAGTAGTTTAGCTTTGCTGAAAATTATCCTCCAAAGGATACAAGTGTGTAATGAGAAGGAGCTTTAGGAAAGTGAATCTGAAGTCACAAAATAGTCGGATTCACTCCTCAAAATGCCTAAATAACCAGTCCTCAAGATGACTGTTGAGAGTCTAAACAAAGTGATATCATTTGATTTGAATCTAACCCTTTCTATGGTTAGATTCAGTCCATAAAAAGGCATGAAGATATTTTGTTCTCCTATGGCATCACTAAGGTTGAATCTAACTCCCTTTTATCGCTAGATTCATCTCACAAATGTCCAAAGGTTCATCGTTAATACTGTCTAAGTACTCAAACTTTGGACTTATAATTTTAGATTAACACTGAAAATGTAGGTTTAAGTCTTTGAAGGACATGTTGCTGGCTTGCACAAGAGCAGCAACTAGTTTTGTTTTCCCTTCTTTATTTTTTCCTATTAGTAAAATCGGTATTATTATGGTTTAGGAGTAATGTAATAGCATATCTACAGTCTTATATATACATTTCAACTTTTCAGTTGTAAATATGGACTGAACTATATAAAATTTATGATCAGTTGTATTTTCTTAAATTTGAAACGTTTATTACTATAGTAGTTTGGTCCAGACCTGCTAAGGTCACCCGAGCTGGGCCAGACTCGTGAGCATGGCCCAATCGAGCCTGATAGTGTCTGAATTTCAGGCTATGGGGCCTGGAATGTTAGACCCATTAACTGTGTTAAACAATCTGTAACCAATCCTTTTCTCTTCTGTTGTCAATTAGCATGAGGAGCATTTCATTTACGAAATCCACTGTAAATTTCTCACTACTGAACACAAATGGGTTTCAAATCGATTATCAAAAGATAGAGTCAAAAATCCGGGTTTTCTTAGACAGTCCGCTCTAAATAAAAGCAACCATGTCTTAAATCGGTTTTTTTTAAGGTTGTTCTGTCACAAAATTCTATGTTGGATCCATGAGCTATGTATAAATGCTTTTGTTTAGTATATAGGAGTAGATCAAACGGAAAAGAAATCTTGTACATGTAACATTATATTCACAATTATAATTTGCCTTATTTATTACCATATAGATGTGTATTGTGTTAGCATATTCCTACTTTTGTTAGACTGAAATATGGATTGTTTTAAGTCTTGCGAAACTCTATTTGTTGACCTCTCACGAAGTACTCAAATTAATCAAAGGCTTCACCCTTATTGCAAAATTAGTCACAATTACGATAGGCCAAAGAGTTAAATGATAAAATAGGGCTAAAATAGGGCCATAACCCAAAACATGTTACCCTTAGTCTTTTGAACATCATTTTAGGTAATCCTTAGGTAGAATAAATACCTTTACTTGGAAACTTGACAAAAATTGATCATTACCCCAAAATTACAATAAACTACACTCGGGAGTGGCAACTCATGCCCCCGACCCTTAACTCTAAATAACCAATAAAAATACACATAGCAATCACGGGTGCATTTCATGTGACGTTTTTTCCATGAGCCCAAAAACAACAAGTGTACGCCGTCGTAACTTGTCCAAGATAAATCCATAAACGTCTTAATCGATCTTCTACTAAAACTCTCTTTCGAAAAAATAGAAGACTCGAACATCGCCACAAATGGGTATTATAAAACCGTCACGACCATAGTCTTGACTACGTAATCTACACGCGAGTGCGACAACTCATGTCCCCGTCTTCAACTTCCAACTATAATAAAAATCACATGTTGTAATTGCGGGTGCATTTCATGTGGCGTAGTTATAATGTGTCCAAAAACAAATAAGTGTACCACATCGTGATTTATTTCAAGATAAATCCATAAATATTAAAAGCGGTTTTAAAAAGTGAAAAAAGGCTAAAAAGCATAATAGGTTTAAAATATGTAAATGATTAGATAATTAGGCCAAATATTAATGGTTAAGAGACCGTGCTAGAACCACGGAATTCGGGAGTGCCTAACACCTTCTCCCGGGTTAACTGAATTCCTTATCCGGATTTCTAGTTCGCAGACAATTTAAAATATAGTCAAAATTTCCTCGGTTTGGGATTTTAAAATAAAATGGTGTCCCTAAACACCGTAAAAATCCGGGTGGTGACTCTGGAATTAATAAATAATCCCAAAATCGAATAATGTCACTTAAACTGGAAAAAACTCCCTCATCCAACCTTACCGGAGGAAAAAAGAGGTGTGACAGCTCTGGCGACTCTGCTGGGGAAGGAACCCAGAATCTCTGATTCAGGGTTCAAGAATTTGAGCTTAGAATAGCTGTTATATTTGGCTTTCATAATTACCTGATTTTTACATGTCTAAACCTAATGTTCTAAATGCCGCTTTTTACCGCTTTGATATTACCTGAATGGGATGTAAACTGTGTCGAAACCCCTCTTCTCTCTGAGTCTTCTAAATCATCTTGGAAGTGTGCACTTCGTGTGACTTCTTTTCTGTTAGACTCATATCCAAATTTTAGAATGAGGTACGGACAAGGTTCAAAGCCGGTGAAGCTTCTGTATTCCCGGTACGCTGCCCCCCCTCGGCTCGAGCTGTCCGCTTGGGTAAGCATAGTCTAGAACAAAACCCCAGGATTTAAACTTAGTATAACATAGCCTCATGCCATATCCCTAGTAGGAACGATTATTTGTATCACGTGCATTTGACTTAGGGGACTCAACACAGGGGTTGAGTCCGTCTAGGACAGGTGTCCCCAAAAATAAAGGACTACCTTGATGCATCTTACCTGCTATGTATGCATTTATTTGTTTCAGCTTGTGTATTGACCGGCTAAAATAAAAAAAAACTAACAGAAAAACCAAGAGTGAGGTAGGATAGAAAATTCACCCTGTTTTGAAAATCCTCGTATTTATCCCGAAACACTGCCAAAATTTCGGAAAAATAATATTCCAAAACAAAATGAGTGGGTGTATATTTTTAATTAGTCAGGATTTTCTCCGAACTACGCATTGTTTGATTCTCACCGGTGTGGGATACGTAGGCAACCCTCATCGGGTCCAACTCTATTTTTCAAAATCAAAGGATATAGTCCTAAATAAAATTAGGTGACGCCATTATAGCCTGATTGCCCAAGTGGGGCACAGGAAGGCCGTTTTTGCAAAGGTGGCCGCCTGTGGTTTGTCTTTAAATTTTGACCCAATTTGCAAACACAGCCTTAAAAAACTTCCTATCCGAAGTATTGAAGGGTCGTATTCGCAAAGATGGTCCATTTTTCTTTATTACGAAACCCTTTGCAAAAATAACACTTTTCAAAATTTTGTGGTGTTAATAAAAAAAACGAATGTGCAGGACGTATACAGTTGAAATCATTCTCTTCAGGGCAGTCGAGGAAATCCCTCTAGGACTCCATATGTGGTGGAGCGACTTGGGGGAAGCTAGTAGAAAGTCTATTATGAAAGCTTTAGGCGGACTTACTGGTCTTCTAAAAATCAAGCCGAGGTTGGACATCGTCGAGGCTCTAGTACCGTTTTGGGATCCCGCCCAAAACGTGTTCCACTTTTCAGACTTTGAATTGACGCCCACGCTAGAGGAAATAACAGAGTATGCTGGTCTCAATGACAATCTTAGAAGTCGGTACCCAGCGGCACCCAGGGCGGTGACTCCACATAAGTTTTTGGATCTGTTGAGCATTAGTCGGGACGTCCAAGACCCACACCTGTCTGAAGGTTTCTGCACTTTCTATTTTCTTTACAGACGTTATGGAGATCCCCGAGGTTATGAGGCTGACAACACTGGTCTAACTCACAAAGATCAGGCTAAATGGGAAGCCCGCCGGGGGCTAGCTTTTGTGGTAGCATTCTTGGGCACCTTGATTTTCCCAAGAAGTGACGGATGCATAGATATCGGGCTTGTGGGAATGGCAGATTTCATGATGAAAAAATCCAATGGCACACTCATACCGATGGTCTTATCCGAGATTTACGGTGCTTTGACAGTTTGCCAATCTGGTGGAAAGTTCTTTGAAGGGTGCAACCTGCTTCTACAAGTCTGGTTGATCGAGCACCTCTGTCACCGCCCAGGCTACATGAACTACGGCTTAACCGGTTTGAATTGCATCGAGGAACATGGTACTCGAGTAAAGGGCCACAAATTTCCTGAAGGCACCGAAACCTGGCACTCATACTTGAGTTCATTGACTGCCGACCAAATCGAGTGGACGTTCGGGTGGCTCCCTGTCGGCGAGGTTATCAATATGTCTGTTGAGGTTTGGTATCTCTTGTTAATGGGCCTATGAAGCATTCAGCCATATGCCCCACACCAGGTCTTACGCCAGTTGGGGAGACAATAGGGTGTTCCCCATGACGAGGACTTAAGCCAGCAAGCCATTGAGTTATGCCCGAGAGATGCATTTCTTGAAGGCAGGGTCCGTCAAATCTAGAATGAGTGCAGATTTTTAGAACCTCAAACTCGGGTGAGAAATTTATCTAAAGGGGAAGTGGAGCCCGCCTACACTTCTTGGTACGACATAACAGGCATAGAGCATCAAGAGCAAGAACGACCCGCAAAGATACCCCACGTGCAACAATTCACCGAGCAAACACAAGAGCATTAGGCTTGGTTAGAAAAGGAAAATAGCTACCAAGTTACCATAAGCAAGTTGGAATCCCAGGTCAGGGAAATCAAATTTGAAAAGATTCTACATACTGCCATAATTGAAGGGGAGAAAAATAGGTTAACCCAAGAAAATGAAGTTCTCCGGGCCCAGATACAGGAATTAAAAATAGCTGTTGAGAACCCAGTGAGAAGCAGAACTGATGAAAGGCTTATCAACAGTCTGAGGCATAAAGTGTGCAACTATGGGAATGATCTAGACAAAGCTGAAGAAGAACTGGCTGGAGTTCGGGCAAGATTAACAAGAAGTGCAGAGGAAAGAACAGAGTTTGTCCAGAGACTAAAAAGGAAATATGACCAAGAAGTCATAGGCTTGAAGGAAAAGCTGGCCACCCTCGAGAACGGAATGGCCAAACAGGCAAAAAGGTTCAAGGAAGATAGGGAACAATGCTATACCATGATGGCTCAGTTGGAGGAAGGCTTGCAACAATTGCAAGAAAAGAATCATAAGGATGCCCAGGTTCTAGAGGCTAGATCTCAACAGATCGGGCGATTACTCCAGGAAAAGGGCATTATCAGGCAGAGAGTCAGAGAAATTGCGGATTATATTTCCACAAAAATCCAAGAGTGTGAAGATATGACTCAGACCACCTTTTTCTCGGCAGTAATGATATTCGTCCACAAGATAATGGACAACCTACATCACCTCCAGCAAGGTTTGGTACGTAGGCCCGTGGCTAGACCGAATGAGGTCCCGCGGCCCCCTGGAGCAGTAGAGGCACTTATGTATTCTTGATGTCCTTTTCGAGTCTGTATTTAATTTTCTTGTTTGAGTCTTTGTAGTTTCTTTAAAATTCCCAAGAAAATATGTTGGAGTCTTTGTAATGAATGAAAGCTGAAAGTTTTTTTTTCCTAATGAATGAAAATTCGAAAATGTTTATGTCCTTTGGTATTTATCACATGAACTACGTGATGATCTAATTCACGCGGCGCCGTGATACATAGGCAATCCACATAGAATTCGATCATAACCATAAGAAAAGAAACCGAGCGAGGAATAAAAGAGCGGAAACAATAACAAAGGAAGGGCAAGAAAGATAAAAAGGGAAGAACCGAAGAAATAAAGCCGGGATGAAGTACACAACTGTTGCAAAAAATATATAGAAAAGCATTAAAATTGCTCAGCTGCATTGCATACACCAAACGTGCGATTGCCTATGTGATAAATGTTTTAACCTAACATTTTGTTGGTTGGATCCTAAAAGGTATTTTTAGGTGGTTGGTTTTGAGGTAACCTGGTTTCTCATCCTTAGTTCACTAGATGAAAAGGGAGCATAGAAATGACATTTGAAAGTCACTTGCCAATCGTCAACTCTTCCGTGGAAGACCAAAATCCGGCCATCCCAACATCTGAATCAGCAAAGGCTGAAGAAAACATAACTTTGCGTTGCCGCATGCTGGAAATGTGGGATGCATGGTCCAATGATAGGGAACCACCCAGTACCATCCCGGGTTTCCCAGAGATAATTCCCAGGGCAGGCGGGACATCCTACATCCCCATAAGCTACCCAGCCACGCCATTTGGATATCCAACTATGTCGGCTCACTTTGCCGGAAGGCCTTTTGAGGTTCGCCCCCACGCCTTGTTTTCTGGTGTGTCTTCCAACATATTCACCACACCACTAATCTCTGCCACGGCTCCGCCGACTATCTCTGGACCAAGTTTCGAGTCGCCAGCATTCACATTCCAAACACCGTTCGTCCATCTGGATGAGACTCATGTCACTCCCAATGCATACCCCCAACAAACTCAGTCTGGGGTCACTTTGGAACAAGATAAGAAAAGCACCGAGCACGAAGAAATGGATCGGAAAATGAAGAGTATTGAACAGAGCCTCAAGAATATACAGGGGCTGAGCGGGCAGAAAAGCGTCTCCTATGCAAATTTGTGCATGTTCCCGAACGTCCAATTGCCTCTTGGATTTAAAACCCCCAAGTTCTAAAAATATGACGGACATGGGGACCTCAAGGTACTACAACCAGCTCCGGGGAGCAGGTGGGAAAGAGGAACTTCTCATGGCATATTTTGGAGAAATCTTGACAGGAATTGCATCATAATGGTAGATGGACCAGGATATATCCCGCTGGAACATATGGGATGACCTGGCACTGGACTTTTTCCAGCAATTCCAATACAGTGTGGACATCGCTCCTGATAGAAACTCACTATCCAATCTAAAAAAGAAACCCTCAAAGAGTTTCAGAGAGTACGCCATCAAATGGCGTGAGCAGACCTCCAGGGTCAAACCTCCGATGTATGAGGTTGAAATGGTCAGTGTCTTTCTACAAGCACAAGAAGCTGATTACTTCCAAAATATGATGTCCACCATGGGTAAACCATTTGCAGAAGCAATCAAAATTGGAGAAATGGTGGAGAATGGTCTAAAAACTGGTCGTATCCTGAGCCAATCTGCCATAAGATCAACCTCTCAGGCCATCCAAAGCAGACCCGGGAGTGCAGCCAACAGAAAAAAGAAAGAAGAAGGGACATGATAGTTTCCGATGTTAGGAAGCCTCGACAATACCCACGTACATCTCCCAAAGCTTCCCAACATTACTATCCTCACCAAGACGCGGCTTATGCTACGCTCCCTCTTCCCTATGCGGTAATGAACGCTCAACCACATCCCAGGCCGCAACAACAATAGAATCAGAATAGAGCTCCACCCCCGAGAAACAACCATCCTCCCCCATCTCCATATAATCCACGCCCTCCCCAAAACTACCCCTACAACACCTACCCCCGTGAACCACCAAGAAGACCCAACTTCACCCCTATCGCGGAGCCGTATTCAAGCCTCTTCCAAAAATTAGTCCAGATGGGGCTTCTACAACCCGTATCTCCAACCAGGCAAAACCCAGCATCAACATCATACAAACCGGGAACCAATTGTGCCTACCATTCCGGATCAGGAGGGCATGACACGGAAGAGTGTTGGACCCTCAAAAAAGTCGTGGAAAGCCTTATAGAACAAAATAAAATGGTGTTAAGGGACAAAGAAGCTCCCAACGTGACAAACAATCCACTGCCCACTCACAATCATGAGCCCATCATAGGCATGATTTGCAAGGACCAGGATTTCGATCCAGCTATAAAGTCCATCATCGCCATCACAGATATGGAAAGAAAGCTCAAGGCAGCACCCAAACCATTCAAGGAGATGAAGAAGAGTAACCTCATCCCCCAGGTCACGGAAAAGGCTGAGACTGAAACAAATAGAGTTCCCTCTAAAGACGTTGTCCTTTACATCCCCAAGGCACCTAGGAAGGAACAAAGTGTATTGAGCCCTCTCAGAAGGTTACAGTTCAACAAGGCAATAATGAACGGCCCAAAAATGTACGTGCCAAAGGGACGTATGTGGCACGGGGGCAAATAATTTCACCAAGGCTGAATGAGCCCGTGGTTATTAGCCGCGCGTCGCAAACTCCCATGAAGAATACTACTGTCGTCCCCTGGAATTACCACAAGACGGTGTTGACGTACAAAGGGAAAGAAATTATTGGGGAAACAGGCGATATAAACTCATCAGAGAAATACCTCTACCTGGAAGAACTGAACAAAAGCAAGCTGAAACGCTTTCCGCCTAAAAGGCCGATCAGTGCCGGAGAGGCAGAATAATTCTTCAAGAATATGAAAACTGCTGAATACGCCATAATTGAGGAGCTTAGAAAGTCCCCCACTTAGTTCTCACTTCTATCCTTGCTGGTAAATTCAAACGAACATCAGAAAATCCTGATCAAAACCCTTAACGACGCATACGTTCCAGCCAACACCACAGTTGAGCAAATGGAAAGAATAGCAGAACGATTTTTTGAAGTTAACCGGATCTCATTTAGCAAGAATGACTTGCCCTCGGAAGGGGATTCCCACAACAAAGCTCTCCACCTAACTGTTAAATATGAAGGTTATTATGTGAAAAGAGTTATGATGGACGGCGGATTTGGGGTTGATATTTGCCCTCTATCGACCCTACAAAGAATGGAGATCGGGACTGAGAGAATCAGGCCCAACAATGTGTGCGTCCATAAATTCGATGGTATCAAGAGAGAAACGATCGGGGAGATTGATTTGGTCTTGACAGTCGGCCCTGTAGATTTTGAAGTGACATTCCAGGTCATGGATATGGATACTTCCTACAATCATCTCCTGGGAAGGCCTTGGATCCATGCAGCAGGGGCAGTGCCATCTACTCTCCACCAGATGGTTAAGTTCGAATATGCGGACCAGGAAATTATGGTCCATGGGGAAGACGAGCAATCTATTTATAGGGACCCATCAGCCCCATGCCTGGAAGCAAGAAAGGGAAGCGAGCACATAGTCTACCAGGCTTTTGAGATTGTGGTTGCGGACCAGCATGAGGAAGGAACCCCGTGCCCTCAACCCTTCCTATCAAACGCATCAATTATGGTCTCCAACGACATGATTAAACACCGGTACACACCTAGAAAAGGGCTCGGGGTATCCATGCAAGTCATTAAAGAACCCGTCACGTTGCCTACCAATAAAAAGTTTGTTGGCATAGGGTTTCGAGCTACTCCCGACGATGAACAATGGCCTGACCAACGTAAGAAAAATGGTTGGGTATTGCCTCAGCCAATCCCACACATCACCGCATCATTTGTCAAGCCAAAATACGTGGAGGGAGAGGAAGAGGCTTTCACGGCCGAAGAAATAGAAGAAATATGTGGAGCAATGAGGAAGATGTTGTATGAGGCCCATATGGTCCAACCAGGAGAAGGCTCCAGCACTGCCGAAGTGTAGTATATGGGGCCTGGTTCCAAGTTGCAAAATTGGAAGGCTACTCCATTCACTGTCAGGCGGGAGTCCCGGTAGTTCAGCTTTTGCCATCTTCCTGCACTATGAGTTATTTCAGGGTGTAACTCAAGTGTTTTTAATTACTTGCCTTTTAAATTCTGATGTAAACCCTCCTATGTTCAAATCCAACGAAATGAAATCAAAATTTCATCATCTATTATTCTTTCTGATTGTTGTTTACTTTTCTTATTTTTTTTAGTCCTAATAATGCGGGTTTTAAAAACATGACATGCTTGCGGACTTCATGCTCTGATCTTAATACACCGTCTAACCCCGAAATAATGAATCAAGAGCCAGAATATAACGAAGAAGAGGCCTTTAGGGAAATAAATCGAGAATTAGAACAGTTCGAGAATAAGCCTAAGCTAAACTTAAACGAAACGGAACCCGTTAACTTGGGCAAGGAAAAGGAGATTTGAGAAACCATGATAAGCGTCCACACGGACGAAAGGACTAGAGACGCCTCGATTCAACTCCTATTTGAATTCAAAGACGTGTTTGCTTAGTCCTACGACGACATGCCCGAACTAAGTATGGACTTGTTGGTACACAAATTGCCAACCTACCCCGGTCATCTACCTGTCCAACAAAAGCAGAGGAAATTTAAAACAGAAATGAGTGACAAGATCAAAGAAGAGATTGCTAAACAACTAAAGGTTGGAGTAATCCGAGTGGTCCAATACACCACCTGGCTGGCCAATGTGGTTCCAGTGCCTAAAAAGGACGGAAAAGTTCGAGTATATGTCGACTACCGAGATCTGAATAAATCAAGTCCCAAAGATAATTTTCCACTTCCAAACATACATATCCTAGTTGAAAATTGTCCCAAACATGAGGTACAGTCTTTTGTCGATTGCTATGCCGGATATCACCAGGTGTTAATGGATGAAGAGGATGCAGAAAAGACAGCCTTCACTATACCCTGGGGAACATACTGTTACCGGGTCATGCCATTTGGTTTAAATAACGCTGGGGCAACTTATATGAGGGCCATGACTGCCATATTCCACGACATGATGCATCAGGAGATTGAGGTGTACGTGGATGATGTGATCATTAAGTCCAGAACCCAAAGAGACCATGTGCAACAGTTGAGGAAATTCTTCGAACGCCTGCACATATATGACTTTAAATTAAACCCAGCTAAATGTGTTTTCGGAGTTCCATCCAGAAAATTTCTGGGATTTATAATCAGTCGACGGGGCATTGAGCTGGACCCAACAAAGATAAAATCTATTCGGGATCTCCCACCCCCAAGAACAAAAAAAGATGTCATGAGTCTGTTGGGTAGGTTGAATTACATCAACAGGTTCATTGCTCAGTTGACCTCCATATGCGAGCCTATATTCAAGCTGTTAAAAAAAGATGCAGCCATCAAATGGACAAACGAGTGTCAGGACGCTTTCGACAAGATCAAAGAATATCTGTCAAATCCACCAGTTTTAGTCCCACAAGAACCAGGGAAACCTTTGTTCCTATACCTGACGGTGCTAGAAAATTCCTTTGGGTGTGTTCTCGGGCAACACGATGCAACCGGGAAGAAAGAGCAGGCCATTTATTACTTAAGTAAGAAGTTCACAAGCTACGAGGCCAAGTATTCTCAGTTATAAAGGACTTGTTGCGCTCTAACTTGGGTTGCTCAGAAGCTACGGCATTATTTATTGGCTTATAACACCTACCTCATCACGAGGCTGGATCCTTTGAAGTACATATTCCAAAAGCCAATATCCACCGGGAGATTAGCAAAATGGAAAATCTTGCTCACAGAATTCGATATTGTCTATGTCACTCGCACAGCTATGAAAGCTCAAGCATTGGCCGATCATCTAGCTAAAAATCCGGTTGATGATGAATAGCAACCCTTGAGCACTTATTTTTCGGATGAGGAAATCAACTCCGTCGAAATAATCTCGGAAGGCGCTGACACTTGGAAAATATTCTTCAACGGAGCAGCCAATGTGAAAGGTATTGGGATAGGGGCAATCTTGATTTCACCCACAGGACAACACTACCCTGCCATGGCCCGCCTCCATTTCTTCTGCACAAACAATACTGCTGAATATGAAGCTTGTATAATAGGGATGAACATGGCCATTGACATGGATGTAGAAGAGTTGTTGATCATGGGGGACTCCGATTTGATCATTAAGCAGGCTCAGGGAGAGTGGGAAACTTGAGATGTTAAACTCCTTCCCTACAGAGGGCATGTGGAGAATCATAGTAAGCGATTCAAAGCCGTTAAGTTCAGATATATTCCTCGGTGCCACAATGAGTTAGCCGATGCGCTGGCCACCCTAGCTGCAATGTTTCCCTATCCGGGCAATGTTCACATAGACCCATTAGAGATCCAAATCAAGGAAATACATGGTTATTGCAACACGGTCAAAGTAGAACCCAATTTCCAACCATGGTATCATGATATTAAAATATTTTTGAAGACAAGAGAATATCCCGAGCAGGCCAACAGAGACCAAAAGAGAACCATCTGAAGGCTTGCCAGCAGTTTCTTCCTAAGTGGGGAAGTAATGTATAAAAGGACTCTCGATCTAAATCTGTTAAGATGTGTAGACGCCAAAGAAGCCGAAAAGATCATGAGAGATGTCCATTAAGGAGTATGCGGTCCCCACATGAATGGGTACGTCCTCGCAAAGAAAATCTTGCAGGCTGGATATTATTGGATGACCATGGAGAAAGATTGTTTTGGTTTCGTCCGGAAGTTCCATAAGTGTCAAATACATGGCGACTTAATCCATGCACCACCATCAGAACTGCATCCTATGTCGGCATCCTGGCCGTTTGATCCTGGGGAATGGATGTCATTGGGCCAATCAAACCAAGGGCCTCAAACGGGCACAAGTTCATTTTAGTTGCTATTGACTATTTCACGAAATAGGTCGAGGCCGTCACATTCAAAGTTGTCACTAAGAAAGTGGTGGTGGATTTCGTGCATGCTAATATCATCTGTCGTTTTGGTATCCCAAAAACTATCATTACCGACAATGCCGCAAATGTAAACAGTAAATTGATGAGGGAGGTATGTGAACAGTTCCAGATAACACGCCGCAACTCGACCCCTTACCGGCCCAAATCCAATGGCGTCGTTGCAGCAGCAAACAAAAACATCAAGAAAATTCTCAGGAAAATGATTCAAACATCCAGGCAATGGCATGAAAAGTTGCCTTTTGCATTGTTGGGATATCGCACGACCGTGCACACATAGGTTGGAGCTACCCCTTACCTATTGGTTTACGGCACTGAAGCCGTAATACCCGCAGAAGTCGAAATTCCTTCCCTTCGGATTATTGTCGAAGCAGAAATTGAGGACAATGAGTGGGTCAAGACCCGACTGGAGAAACTAACTTTGATTGATGAGAAAAGAATGGCCAAGTGTGCCACGGACAATTATACCAGCAAAGAATGGCCCGCGCTTACAACAATAGAGTGCGACCTAGGAACTTCGAAGTAGGGCAACTCGTTTTAAGACGTATCCTCCCGCACCACGAAGAAGCGAAAGGAAAATTCGCCCCAAACTGGAAAGGTCCATACATCATAAGGAAATTGCTACCAAAAGGAGCGTTATACTTAGGGGACATCGAAGGAAATGACCCCAAAACGGCCGTCAATGCAGATGCCGTCAAAAGGTACTATGTTTGATCCTCTATATATTTTCAAATGTTCTCCGGTTGGGATGACGAAGGATCTTCATTCTCGCTACCCAAACACCATTAACCCTTTTTGCAAACACTTTGAGTAGGTTACTCTTCTTTGATTACCCTCTTTGGAACCGAAAGTGTTACTGGAAAACAAAAAAAGATATGTTGGAAAAAGAAAACAAAATGATGAAATGAAAACAAAAAATCAAAAAAAAAAAAAACAAAATTTTCCTAAACTACGTTCGACTTGATTCCGAAAGGATACGTAGGAAGCCTCTCCCTGGGGTTCAGTCACACCAAAATAAAAATCAACATTTCCCCAAGAGTTTAAGCTGGGGCAGATTTTATAATATGTTTGGTGATAATTTCGCCGAAGAGGTTCCAAAGTTGTAATTCAATACAAATTCTTCTCACCAAAACCCTATTCAAGTCCTTCCGATCAATTGGTAAACATGCTTAAGTTGGAGGATACAGTGTCGAATCTAGTGCAAGCAAATGAGAGAAACAAAATGAGAGAGTCTTATCGGTGAAAACCCACATGGGCACCGTGAGGCGACAGTAAGCTGAGAAATTAAAAATGAGAGAGTTTTGTTAGTGAAAACTCGCAAAGAGCACTACAAGGCGATGGTGAGAAGATAAATGAGAGAGGTTAGTTGGTGAAAACCCGCAAAGGGCGCCACTGATCGAAAAGGATAATGGGTCACTGACATGGACACAGTCCGGGGCAAGGTTTCTCAATCTCGAGGTAATAATTGTGATGAATTTCTGAGAGTCGGACAGTTTACACGGATCAGACATCTAGTCCAAAGGGCATGTCATGTTCATTAAAGTCCGCATGCACTCCAGATAAGTCCTTCTTTCCTTTCCCCAAAAGGGACACCTTTTGTTTAAATTCGTTGTCCATTCTGTCGTTTATATTTCTTTTGAATCCCTTTCAGTCTAACTCTGTACCGAAACTAAGGCAAAGAAAAGATGGCAAGATTGATTTACAGGGCTCTCATTTGACGCGGTCAATATGCAAAAGGCACCCAGCCTCGTCAGGGGCATCGAGTCGATCCCGACTGGCCACAATGGCCGATGATTCAAACTCAAAACCTTGAAAGGAGAAAATCAAATTGAAGCGCCTATAAAGGCGAATGAAGTTGAAAGGTTGAACCCCGCGTGTGTAACCATCCTGGCAAGGTTTGAAAAGCCGAAATATTCCCAATGACCTAAAGTTATAGTTGGAAGAAAAGTTAGAAGTGAAAGGCCATTAAAGGCGAAATAAAGTTGGAAAGGTTAAGTCCCACACGACTAACCGTCGTAGCAGAATTTGAGGGGCCAAAACTCCCCCNACTCTGGAAATCCAAAAGAAAAGAAAGTTAAAGGCCTATAAAGGCAAAATAAAGTGTTGGATCCCACGTGACCGATCACTGTGGTAAAATCTGGAAAGCCAAGGTCCCGGGGATGAGAGATTAAACCCAATACACAGCAAGCAAACAAGAAAACAGTTGAGATCTTCGTCAAAAGAATTGAGATCAAGAAGTTGAAAATCAAGGCTGCAAAACCAACCATCATTTCAAACTAACAAATTATTCTTTGTTTGAAAATACGAAATAGGTGCAACTCAAAAGCAACCGCGCAAAAAGCAGGTGCAACCAAGAGAAAAGGTGCAAGAGCTAGAAGCAGCTCTGCAGCAACAACTCCAAAAGGGAAGTTTTCTCCAAAATCCTTTCCCGCATTCATTCAAAAAAAATGTGTTGAAAACAGCTCAAACCTGAGGTGGTATACGGTCTCCCGACCCTAGCTACACCTTTTCCGACATGGGGGTACACGCTCCCTAATCGATGCCAATTAAGGGTATACATTCCCTAATTGATGTTTTTCTTTCCTAATTAAGGATATACATTCCCTAATTGATATTTTCTTTCCCAATTAAGGGTATACATTCCCTAATTGATTTTATTTTCCCGACATGGGAGTACACACTCCCTAATCGATGCCAATTAAGGGTATACATTCCCTAATTGATGTGTTTCTTTCCAATCAAGGGTATACACTCCCTGGTTGATGCTTTCTTTTCCCGACGCAGGGTATATACTCCCGTAGTCGATTCCAATCAAGGGTACACACTCTCTGGTTGATGCTTTCTTTTCCAATCAAGGGTATACACTACCTGGTTGATGTTTTCTTTTCCAATCAAGGGTATACACTCATGGTTAATGTTTACTTTTCCAATCAAGGGTATACACTCCCTGGTTGATGTTTTCTTTTCCAATCAAGGGTATACACTCCCTGGTTGATG